>CM038677.1:398588925-398761551 GCA_021605205.1 Aegilops longissima
TGTATATAGACAAAAGCGAGACCGGCTTGAAGACTAACTCAAATTTCTCCCCTTTGTCATCAAATGACCAAAAGGATCGGCGAGGACTAACGCTCTTGAAGAATTTCAAGTTGAAGGCGGGCCTTGACATTATCCGGGTTGTTAGTTGAAGTAGGACCAGCAGCGATGTCTTCCAAATCTTCATTTTCATCGTGTGTGAGATGAAGAATAGGAGCTAGCCACTAAGGAAGGAACTTTGACTTTCTTGAATTTCTTGGAGGAGGTGTAGACCAGTCAAATTCTTCCTTGAGTCCCATTGATTTCAGTTCTTCTTCATTGTAGACATGTGAAAGAACAGCCAGGGGCGCTTGAAGGTTTCATGAAGATAGTAGTGGTTTTCTTCAACTGCATTGTGAGTTGAGGTCATGTTGTAAAGAAGAGTGCCAAAGCGGCGTTTGATCCACTTATGATTGCGATCAACCTTGATGAAGGCGAGAGTAATTCACGATCGAGTCATCACCACAGGTCTGATAGCTTGAGGACTATGCTTGGCTGAGGTATTTCTTCTTTGAGTCATGTGTGGCGAGTCATCATTGGTGGAGTAAGATCTTTGCTTTGAAACTGTCCATCAATGGACGAATGCCTTCATCTATCACAGCGATAGCCTTTCCCTTTTCATCGGTGAGGCAATTGGCCGTTTGAGGACTTCAATCGGGGCAGGTAGCTGCGGTGGTTCAAAGTGTCGACCTTGTAATTCGGTGAAGATCTTGACTGATGAATCTCATAATCCAAAGGCGCATAAGGCTTCAGCTCAAAAGGTGACATGGCAATGTTGGCGAGTCCTCATGAAGAAATCATGGAAATTGGCGGAACGCCATGGATGATGTTGAAAAGCATATTCTTCATGATGCCAGCGACTTCTTCATCATTCGAGTCGTGGCCCTTGATAGGACTCATAGTCTTCGTCAAAATTCGATAGGCGGTCAGAGGCACATATAATAATTCCTTGACGAGGAATTTGGTCCTTGGAGCTTGCCTTGGTTTCAAAGGCTTCATCAGCACTTGCATATAGTGATTTGAAAGTTCCTTTTCTTCATAGATCGGCGTGCACCATCAATTGGAGGACTGAGTGGAAGGGCACGAAGCAATTCACTTCTTTGGAGCCTTGTAGTGAGTGTTTCGGTCATCAATCAAGACCCATGAAGTCACATCTTGAGCGTCTCGGTGATGTGCAGTGTTGCATAGAAGCTGAAGAATTAGCTCTTCGTTCCAATCACAAATATCGGTCAGAAGTTTAGAAGACCTGCATCGTGAAGAACACTTAGGGCGGGCTCAAAGCTGGCAGCGACTCCATATCCACATGAGGAATATGGGCATGATCGAAGATTTTGTCCTTGTTGAAAAGCGAGGAATAGAAGTTGGCTTGGTGGCAGTCGAGCGCCTCTTCCTAATCCGAGCAGAATCATAGGGATTATATTGATGAAGAACACATGCTCGACAAAGAAATCCTTAGCCTTGAACTTTTGCTTGGTCGAGAAGCGGATTCTTACGCTTTGGCGGAGGGTGTCGATGAGTTGCATCACCACCTCGGGAATCGTAAGTTCAGGTTCTTCACTTGAGGAATTTCTTGGTCCTCAACTATGCGGTCGAGGATTTTCAGCTGCGGCAGCAGTTTCATCGGCGCTAGTGGCTGGAATTTCTTCATGCCGCAGCCGATGGGTTGATTTTCTTGAGTCTATCTGGACTGTATGCATGCGGTGAGTGAGAACTTGTTGAGCGGGGTGAAGAGCGGAGTATTGGGATGTTGATTTTCCCAAAGTCATCATTGATTCTTGGAGTGGTGCATCCAATATCCACATCTTCATTTTCAATTTCCTCGGCACCATCTTGAGGAATTTCATGGTACGATGAGGAATGGCTGGGGTTGAAGGATTGCTTCCACTTCAATTTCTTCATCAATTTTCTCTGACGAAGCAGGAGATTGATGTTCTTCATCAGATCAGTTGGCACCTCATATTCTTCTCCAAAGGAACTACTTCCTTTGATGGTATGGAGAAATTGGAATAGCATCAATCGGGTTCTCAACAGTGGTCATTGGCTTCATTTTCTTCGTGTAGAAGAATCAGCCTTGGTGATGCTTTCCTTTTCTTCACAGCAGCTCGTTCATGAGCCTTTGTTTTCTTCACATCGAAGCAGATGGAAGAATTGGAGTTGGAGTTGGCGCTGGAGGAGCTGAGGAATTTGGGGCAGTTTCTTGAGAGCAAGCGATGCAGTTCCCTGTCTTGAACAATTTCTTGAGCGCACCACTAGTGGGTGCCTGGCGAGTTTCTTCAGTGGCTGGAATTTCTTCATCAGCCACGGAATCAGCATTTTCTTCAGCAGGCTGAGCTTGATGTTCTGGCATTTTCTTCATTAGGCTGAGCAGAGGCTTGACTGAGGATTTCATGTTGCAGGTGCGACAGCAGTTGTGAGCTTCTTCGTCGGATCGTGAATCTGGTCTTGACTACTTGCCAATCAGCATAGTATGTGTCAAAGTCCTTGCTTGAGGTTTTGAATTTCAGTTTGGATTTTGAGGAGTTCCTCGGTGTCATCTTGACAACATTTTCTTGAGAACCTGTCCTTCTGTATTGAGCCTTCTTGATTTCCTTCGCCTTCTCGAACTTCCATTTTCTTGACAATGAAGTGAGTCAACATATGACTTTGACCAGGTGTCAAGGAAGATCGAGCAGGGGTATTTGGATCATTGTGCGGAGGTCGATGAAATCGAGGACTTTCTTGGTCCAAAAGCGATGGCACAGCTGTTCCCTTGGCTCTTGCGGCTCTAACTTGGCGGTCTCGATGATTTCTTCAAGTTCTTCATCGGATGCCTCATCATCGAGATGTACGTGGACTACAAGCTGTTTCTTCCTTGGGCTAGGGCGAGGACCACGTCCATTGTTGCTTTTGTCTTCAACAGTCGGGCCTGATGAAGAATTGAGAGCAGGTGAGAATTTGCGAGAGATGCTCGAGGCAATTGAAAAACCAGCAGTCCTTTGACAAGTAGCTAGATGCACGAGGCGAAGGTTTGGACGGAGCGATTGAGGACTTTGATGGAGCGATGGCAGTGTGAGAATTTGCTTGGTAGGAGCTCTTTGAGGAACTTGGCCGTGAGGGCACGAGATGATGAAGTGCTTGGCTTATTAGCAGACTTCTTTTGCATCGATTTCCTCGGTTTGACCGAGACCTCGATGGCAGCAGCGTGGCAGAATCCTCATTGAATTTCTTCACGCTTCCTTTGCTTGCTTAGCCAACTTTGCTTGGCGTTTAGCCCATTCATCGGAAAGTCCTCACGCGTTTGGCGCTAGTGGGATCAGCTATTTGGCACGGTGCCAAAGGAGCTCTTGGGCATGGAGGATTTACGCGAATTTCTTCATGTACTTAGGTGTTACATAGCGGTATTCCTTCCATTCCGTGCCCATCTCCGTTCAATCTTCTGAGATATCGCACCTTGCGTTGATTTTTGCTTTCCTCATCGGTGTCGATGAGTCAGCATATATTTCCTCGAGGATTTGAATCTTGTCATGACCTCGGGTTTCTTTCCTCCCTTCTGCGGCTTCTTGCCATCGCCATTTTCTTGGTGAGGAAATTGAACAATTGAGTTCTCTGAAGAAGTGTGCAGTTTTTCTTCGAGAGCGCTGCAAATGAGTTAAGTTGATGAGAACCTAGGGATTCAGCAGCGGACATTTGTACTGTGAGCGAGTATAGGTGCGAGGAATTTGAAGAGGTCATATCGTTCTCGGAGGGTTTTCAAAAGAACAAGTTTGAGGATTTTGACCAGATGAGCCTTGAAGAATTTCAATAAGCGTTCTTTATCTTAGGTTCGAGTTGTATAGATCGAAGATCCACACAATTGAGGAATCTTGAAGAAAATCATTGCTTAGAGAAATGAGTCAAGAGATTTGAGGTGTTCATATGTGTGAAGAATTTGAAGAATAAACACCTTTGAAGAATTTGAAGAAAATTTGAGAATCAAAGCGAGTAAATAAAAGTAACTTTAATTTACCGAAGTGAAGAACACGACGAACTGAGATGAACAGGTTAGAAGTTCGTCCGTTCAGATCTTCTCCGCCCTAACTTGGCGAGAGAAATCAGCTACGGCTGACGGCGGAGTGAAGAAATTCCACGATGTCGGTAGCGCGATGCGTCGGCGAAGAGGTCAAAGCGGTGAAGCTTTTCCTCACGGCTGACGATGGAGTAGCGGCGGCGCTAGGGTTTCGAGGAGCTCGGCGGGAGAGAGATCGGCGGAGTAAAAAGTGAGGAAGGAGAGAGGGGTATTTATAGCCACGGTGAAAAGCGGCTCGTCCGAAGATTTAGGGCGAAAGTGCCTGACCGCTTCCCTTCTCACGACATGTGTCACCACGTCTTGTGTAGTGGAGATCGTGTTCGATCGTGGGTGGATATAATAATGCATCGTGGGATGCGGAGCGGTTTAATGGTAAAATCGGAGTTTGGATAAGATTCGTTTTAAAAGTTCCGTTCGCAATTTCTTCACTATCAAGGACACGATGAAGAATTTGAGCGAGTTTCAAAGTAGAGCGCACATGAAGAATTTGTGAATGGATTGGGTTGAGTATAGCATAGAGGGAAGGTCCGATCACATTCACTTAGCGAAAAAGCGACTTGAAGAAATAGCCATAAGTGAATCTTTGTAGAGGACATAAATCATATATATATATATATATATATATATATAAGAATGAAGAAAGGCAGACGGAAGCAGTGAAGATTTTGCAAAGTTGAAGAATTTGAAAAATTGAAGAATTTGAAAAGCGAAGAATTTAAAAAACGAGGAAAAACTCAAATTGAAGATTTTCAACTTTGGTGGTGGCGTGACCCACCGTATAAGAATGATGATTTGAGACACAGCGTACAATTGTCGTAGGGTTACGAGAATCAATTCTTCATTAATTTCTTCACATTTAGAGTGTTATTCTTCATTGATTGAAGAAAAACGTTTCTTCATGTGTTGCACATCTAAGTCATCAATTTTGCATAAGTGTTAGGATGTGTGCCTTTTCAAAGAACGTTCGAAGATTCTAAGATATTTAGCTCACACCGCAACTTGCTAAATCTCTTCTCATCCAAGGGCTTAGTGAAGATATCAGCTAGTTGTTCTTGATCTTCACATGCTCGATGGAGATGTAGCCCTTCAACACATGATCACGAAGAAAATGATGGCGAATTTGAATGTGCTTTGTCTTCGAGTGCTGAACTGGGTTGTGAGCAATCTTGATGGCACTCTCATTGTCACAGTAGAGAGGCACATTCTTCACGTTGATGCCGTAGTCCTTGAGGGTTTGCTTCATCCATAGTAATTGAGCACAACACGAGCCAGCAGCAATGTATTCAGCTTCGCGATGGACGGTGATCGCAGTTACGCTTCTTGAGGACCAACGGACCAAAGATCGTCAGAAATGACAAGTACCAGATGTTGACTTGCGATCCACGATCACCAGCATAGTCGAGTCGAGAATATCAATGAGATCAAAAGTAGAGCCCTTGGGGTACCATAATCCTAGTGTTGGTGTGTGAGCTAGATATCGAAGAATATGCTTCACAGCCTTATGGTGTGATTCCTTGATGTAGCTTGAAATCGGGCACACATGCAAACACTAAGCATTATATCTGGCCTAGATGCACATAAGTACAATAAAGAACCAATCATGGGCGGTATACCTTGTGATCGAAGTCAATACCATTTTCATCGATTGCATAGATGGCCATTTGTGGGCATAGGAATTTTACGCCTTTGCAATCTTGCATGCGAATTTCTTGAGGACATCTTTGAGGTATTTCTCTGAGATATGAATATGCCATTGTGTTGTTGTGAATTTGAAGACCTAAGAAGAATTTCAACTCTCCCATCATAGACATTTGATATTCTTCACTCATCATATAGGCAAATTCATCACTATAACGTTGGTCGATACAGCCAAAGATAATATCATCAACATATATTTGGCACACAAACAGTTCACCATCATAAGATTTAGTAAAGAGAGTAGGGTCGAGTGAACCGGGTGTGAAGCCATTCTTCACGAAGAATTCCTTCAATGTATCATACCACTTGAGGGCTTGCTTGAGACCATAGAGGGCCTTATTTAGTCTGAAGACTTTGTCGAGATTCTTTGGATCTTCAAAACACGGGGTTGAGCAACATATACTTCTTCCTCAAGCTTACCATTGAGGAATGCACTTTTCACATCCATTTGATATAAAGTGATATTGTGATGGTTAGCATAGGCGAGTAATATCTTGAATAGACTCAAGTCTAGCGGCAGTGCAAAAGTTTCATCGAAGTCAATTCCTTCAACCTGCGTGTAGCCTTGAGCTACTAGTCGTGCCTTATTCCTCACCACAAGACCATTTTCATCTTGCTTGTTGCGGTAGATCCACTTTGTGCCAATGATATTATGCTTGCGAGGATCTGGACGTTTGACCAGTTCCCACACGTTGTTGAGCTCGAACTGATGTAATTCTTCTTGCATGGCCTGAATCCACTCCGGCTCCATAAATGCTTCATCTACCTTAGTGGGCTCTGTGATAGAGACAAAAGCATAGTGCCCACAAAAGTTAGATAAGTGTGAAGCTTTGGCGAGTGAGAGGACTGGCGCTTCAATGTCATCGATGATCTTGTCAACTTGCACTTCTTTTGCAGCGAGGATGAGCTGGTTGTCTTGAGGAATTGACCATTTTCCTCGGCACCATTTTCTTGACATTATCTTGAGTGCATCAGCTCGGCGTTCTTGGCGTCTGAGGAATGAATTCTTGACAGTTTCTTGAGAGGAATGACATCCTCGGTTGCCTTGAACTGATGGAATCCTCGGTGCTGGTTAAGTCTAACACTGAAGGTAGGTGCTCTCTTTGCGAGCCATTAGTTTCATCGAACCACACATCTCTGATGTCAACAATCTTGTGAAGTGCGATGTTGAAGACTACTGTAGGTGTCGCGAGTCCTTTCCGTAACCAAGCATAAAACCTTCATGTGCTTTCGGTTGCAAATTTAGAGGTGTGGTGAGGATCTCTAATCCAGCATTTAGCACGAAGACTTTGAAATAACTTACATTGGGTTTCTTGTCGTTGAGGAGTTCATAGGCAGTCTTTTGAAGAATTTGTGAAGATATACTCTGTTGATGATGTGGCGCAGTGTCAATTGCTTCAATCGAGAAAGCGACTAGGCGTTTTGTATTCATCAAGCATAGTGCGAGCCATCTCAACAAGAGTTACATTCTTGCGCTCCACGGCGCCATTTCTTTGAGGAGTATAGGGGCAGATAACTCATGAGTAATACCAAGTTCATCAAGATAATCATCAAGACCGAATTCTTGAACTCAGTTCCATTGTCACTTCGATGTGCTTGATCTTCACACCAAAGTTGGTTGAAGCCCTCGAGGAAAATCGTTTGAAGATTTCCTGCACTTGATTTTTGTAAGTAACAATGTGTACCCATGTGTAGAGAGTAATCATCAACAATAACAAAGCCATAAAGAGATGCATCATTAGTGACAGCTGAGTAATGATTGGGACCAAAGAGGTCCATGTGAAGCAATTGAAGGGACGAGTAGTGGTCATGATAGTCTTATTTGGATGCTTGGCCTTGGTCATTTTCTAGCTTCACGGGCTCGCATAGGTGATCCTTGAGGAATTTGACATTCTCAATGCCAATGACATGCTTCTTCTTCGCAAGTGTGTGCAAATTCCTCATGCTGCGTGACCAAGTCGTCGATGCCATAGCCATTATACGAAGCTTTTGCAAGTAGGCACACGGCTGGTTGTGGTCTGTGGAAAAATCAACAATATACAAGTCTCCTCTCCTAAAGCCTTGAAGACTTTGGAATTGTAAACTTCCATAATCACAACACAGCGATACTTGCCAAAGATAACTACCATATCAAGATCACAAAGCATTGAGGCTGACATGAGGTTATATCCTAAAGACTCAACAAGCATGACTTTGTCCATGTGCATGTCCTTAGAGATAGCAACCTTACCAAGTCCCAATACGACTTTTGCCTTTGTCGGCCAAAGATGATATGCTTCAGATGTGACGGTGATAAGGGAGCATCCATCAATAGATTCTTGTCACCAGTCATGTGATTTGTACATCCACTATCGAGAACCCACTCAGTGGCTTTGGGTTGATCATCCTGCAGATGAATTAGTACAACTTACGATCTCATATACTTCATCAGTGAAGAATATGATATCAAGTTCATCAGATGAATTTCATCAGACAGTATCAATCAGATAAGTAGTATGAGGACGTGTGAAATGAAAGTTCATTTCATCATGATTAGCCTGCGTCCTTCGAGCAATTTTGTCGGGCCCTCAAACAAATTCTTCAGACGTTGAGGCACGTCTGGAGACCTGACCCTGCAGAAGAGATTAGTTCTTTTTCTTCACCACCCACATCTGAAGGGGTGGCAAAGAGTTCATCATTCTGCGAGCACCATATGAGAATGGTGGCATAGAGGCCAAACCATTTCGTTTCACATAAGAGGGTTAGGGTAAGCATATGAATAAGCGGAGAAATTCTTGAGGACTTATGAACATATTGGTTTGAAGAATAATGCACATATTCATAGCCCTTAGCTCTACCTGCGAAGCAGAGTTGTTAGCATGATGATAATCATATGAGGACTTTGATCCTTTTGAGAATTTGATCCACGTGAGAATTTGGTCCGTATGAGGACTTGGATCCATATGAAGAATTTTGTCCATATGAAGAATTTGATCTGGGGTTCCTTTTCTTCAAAGGTGGTGTCATGAGGACATTCACGAAGACTTTCAAAGTCTGCTTGGGAACCCAGATTTTCTTCATAGGGGACCGTTCTGCAGATTAGTACCAACATATCTAGCAAATACTTCACCATTCTGATTTTTGAACAGTTTATAGTTTGAGTCAAATGACTCATCATCGAATGAGGAAATTCACATGTAAAACCAGATAAGGTAAATGGATCAAGCTGGAGGTCCCTTTGCAGCAACCCATGAGGTTTTGGGATCTTTGCTCGGGCTTCGATGCGTTCCATCGACATTGAGTTTCCTCTCAAAGGCAATACCCTCTTTCCTAGGGTTCTGTTGAGGATCTGCTTTTAAGCACATCACAAAAGTCGATGCCCTTTGAGGCTTTTGTACATGCTGTCATGTACAATTCCTTCAACCCTGCATCGTCGGTGATACTAGCAATGTCCTCGGTGAGGAATTAGTGATAGCGAGAGGCAGGTGAAGAATTTGTAACAGTTGAAGCATTTGAACATTCGGTGAAGAATTAGCGATTCACGTTCAATGCACTTTAAGCATGGAGGAACAAATTCTTCTTGAGAAGCGCTGATTTGTTGAGCAAGTAATGAATCGCGCTCCTACGAAGATCTTCATAACTCGCTCTTAGCTTCTCAAGATCTTGCTTTCTTTGAAGAAATTCATAAGAAAGTTTCTCATGATCGAGATAAGAGAGTGTTATGATGACCTTGAAGGCTGTCAAGCCTAGGCGAACTTTCTGAAGATTTTCGATTAGGGCTTGAGTGCGATCCATTTCTTCACCTAACATATCATCACTCTTATCTAGCATGTTTTGAACCTTTTCAAAAGCCCTTTGTTGTTTTATAGCAATCTTAGCAAGTTTAGAGTAGCTGGGCTTGAGATCCTCATCGATTCATTTTCACTAGATTGGATGAGGTGTAATTGAGTACCTTAGCACCTTTTGCCATGAAGCAATAGGTGGGGCGTAGTCATCATTTTCCTCATCGGGCTTGTCGGTGAGTCAGTTTCTTGATGTTGAAGATGGACTTGCTAACATAAGCGATAGCAAGAGCCGGACTAGCCACACAGTTGAGATTCTTGGACTCCTCCTCTTCCTCATTTCCTCGATTCAGCTTGAGTCCATTTCCTTGCCAATGAATGCCGAGCCTTTTTGGAGCTGCTCTTCTTGTGAGAAGAAGGCTTTGAGGATTTTGATGATGAAGATTTTGATGATTTCTTCTTCTTCTTCACGTCATCGAGCTGTAATCCTTGTGTTTCTTCTTTCTTAATTCCTTTTCCCCGAGGACAATCTTGGATATAGTGACCAGGTTTCTTGCATTTGTGGCAAAGTCTTCGCTTATAGTCACTAGATGAGGAATCACTTGCTTCTTGAGGATTTTCCAAAGCGACCACGCCTTGTGAATTTCTGGAATTTCTTCACGGCGATGCTAGCTCTGGCCAAATTCTTGAGGATCTCCAAGGCTACTACGAGTCTTCACTCTCGATTCAGATTCAGCCTTGGCCTTGAGGCACGTGTTCTTCCATAGCGAACCATAGAGATCTCTCTTTTCAGCAAGTGGAACTTCGTGAGTATTTAGCCTTCGAGGATATCGGCGGGATCAAGAGACTTGTAGTCAGCTCGTTCTTGTATCATCGAGTGCGAGTGTCAAATGAGGAATCAAGCGATCTTAGCAATTTCTTCACCACCTCATGGTCGGTGATGTCGGTGGCACCAGTGCTTGAAGCTCATTTGAGATGTCGGTGAGGCGATCGAAGGTTTGTTGAACATTTTAGTTGTCGAGTCTTTTGAAGCGGTTGAAGAGATTAGAAGAACATCAACTCGAGAGTCACGCTGAGTTGAAACACCTTCATTTACTTTGGACAGCTGTCCCGAGATGAGTTTGGCAGATTCCAAAGCACTCACTCTTCCATATTGACCTTTGCTCGGATGGCCACATATGATATTCTTAAGCTTGAGAATCGAGTTTCTTGAATCTCTTCACATCAGCATCATTGGAGAGGTGTGGTGAGGAAACACCTTTTGTCACAACATACGGAGATCGTTGTCAATTGCTTCAAGATGCATTAGCATTTTGTTCTTCGATGAGGGTAGTCCGTCCCATCGAAGGTAGGACACCTGCGAGACCTTGATCATACTGCGGTCGACATAACTAAAACTCCGGTGGTTAAACCAAAATCACAGAACAAGGAGTACCTTGCTCGATACCAATTGAAAGTCGTTATATCGACTAGAGGGGGTGAATAGGCGATTTTATGAATTTTACAAATTCTTCTTGAGGAATTTGCGGTGAGAAATTCCTTAGCGAAGAAATACATGCAGCGGAATAAGTACTCAGGAGTAAGCATAACAGATTACAAGCATAGTCATCATGATGAAATGAAGACAATCACAGAGTCTGAAAGCGTAATCACGAGGATAACACAAGATGAAGACAAAGCGGTGAAGAAATTGAGCGAGGAAATTGAGAAAGTCTTGATCAAAGTCTTCAAACACAGATATGAAAACCACTCAACACGATAATGAGGAAATGAAAGGGTTGAGGAAATAGAACCGATTAGGTTGGTGAAGACAATGATTTGGTAGACCAGTTCAAGCTGCTGTCTCGGTTATGCGTCTGGTTGGGCGGTGAGTATTTAAACTCGAGGACACGATCCGGACACCCGATCCTTGAGCATGCAGCTCGGGACACCAAGTCCTCACCGTATTCTCCTTGAACTAAGGCCACGCAGACCTCGTCCAATCACTCGGGGTAAGTCTTGAGCGACTTCAAACCTTCACATACTTGGTCACTCGGCGATCCACAATTCCTCTTGGATGCTCTAGACCGTGCCGCCTAACCGTCTGGAAGAAGCACAGTCTTCAAAGGTAAAAGCGTCGGATCCACGGGATCAATTTCTTGATGATGCTCAATCACTTTGGGTTTGTTGGGGTTTGGTTTTGGGATTTTCCTCACTTTTGGGTTTTCCTCACTTGATGATTTTCTCTCAAAGTCCTCGGAGGATGGGTTGCTCTCAAATGACAAGTGTCAAGTTCTCTCGAGCAGCCAACCAACTAGTGGTTGTAGAGGCGGCTATTTATAGCCTAGGAGCAGCCCGACATGATAAGACATAAATGCCCTTCAATGATATGACCGTTAGGTGGATAAGATATTTTGGACAGGTGGCGCGACACGACAGCGGTCGGAATTTTGGTATCAAATTCCTCGGGGCTATCATGTTCCTCCTTGTGTAGGCAATTATTGGCGAATTCCTAACTCCTCGGTCGAACAAATTCCTCGGTGACGGAAGAGCTTCGTCTCATCATTGAAGAAATTGACTGAGCTGTATGAGATTTCAAAGACTTCCTTTGGAAGGGTTTGGTAGGTGTAGGATTTTGAGTTGAGCATCAAATGGAAATTTTTCCTAAGTATTTCCTCGACCCCTTTAACGATCGGTGTTTCCTATGACTCAAGAAAGAGAAAATGAAACTACGAAAACAAAAGTCTTCACGCTTCATGTTCCTCAGCGATTACCAAGTCTTGAGAATCACACCAATTTCTTCACTTTCAAAGTCTTGAGAATATCAAATTCTTGATTGAAGAAATTCATTTTTAAAGTAGACTTTCTTGTAATTCTCAAACTCCTCATAGACTTATAGACCTGTGTACACTTACAAACGCATCAGTTACTTAACCTATAAGTCTTCAATACACCAAAATCACTAAGGGGCACTAGATGCACTTACAACATCGTTGTCCACAAGGGAACTTAATACAATAATATGGCTTAAGGCCATCTAATAATAACAGCGGAAGGCTTGGAAGATAAGTGAGTTCATCAACTCCATCGGCATCACTGAGTATAGAACCACGACCTAACACCTTACTAAATCGTGCGAAAAGTCATAGCGTGAAAGTTGCAGCCCAAAAAACAGGTCAGCACATGGAATATCTTGGCAATGTAACACATAGAGAGTAATGAAACAACAAGCCTATACTACATGCATATATGGCTGGTGGTAAGGCTCTCACGGTTACATTTTGCATAAAGCTAGTTTTCCCTACAACAAAGAAATAATTTTATTTAACTATCATGGTGGTTGTTAAACATTGAGAATGGTTGACAGACATCCTCAATCCCAATTAAAAAGTACTCATCAAATCCCAATAACTTTTATTAGAAGTAACATGTTGAGATTCACATGATATTCAATTACGGATACTCAAAACGTCCATAACCGGGGACATGGCTAATCATGATTAGTTTATACACTCTGCAGAGGTTTGTGCACTTTTCCCCACAAGACTCGATCGCCTCCGCTTGGTTCTCGCACTACATGGTGTTTGAGAAAGCGGATGGCCGAGACATAGTCTTTCGAAGCGCTAGCACCTTACGTAATGGGTAGACCGTACCAACCTACATCCCTACATCAGCTAGCCTACCCGTAAGAGTTCGCACAACTTAGTCAACTACGCGCGAGCCCATAATTGGCTTGTGGCTGCACACGGAAGTTTCAGTTTGAATAATCTTATGATCTCTTAGAGCACGGGTGGCGGTCAGAAGAAATCTGAGCAAGTCTGATAGAAACCAGGTGCCTCAATCCACCTAGATGTGTGTTTAGGTTGCCACCTTAGATAAACCATTAATTAACAATCTCACATCTGTCATGGATATTCACTCACCCAATCCCGTCTACTAGCATAGCATGGCATAACAAGCAAGCGTAGAAGTAACTCCCAAGGTTTCATAAGTAAACAGGTAATAGGTACTACCTCAATCTACTTCCCAATCCCACAATTTAATTAGATCCTAAACATGCAAGGGTTTGAGGTTTGATCTAATGCATAAAAGCTGGGTAGTAGAAAAGGTATGATCAAGTGTTACTTGCCTTGCGATGATCCATGAGACCTAGAATTGAAGTAACAAGCGGCGCACTCCGGGTGATCTACGCAGACAAACAACAAGCATACAATAAGTACTCATCTAATGCACGGGAAATCTCGAATAAAAGATCTAACAGAGAATTCAACTTAAGAACCCTGGTTGCAAAAGAATCGAATCAAATAAAGCATCGAAGGTGAAACTTCGAGAAAACGACTCGGTTTAGCAATCTGAAACTAAGTCAAAATTTTACAGTAGCAAAACTCTGTGTAAGTAGGTTAGTCGGGCGGCGGTTTCATATGAAACTCCAGGCGCTTGAATCACTGATTCCGATAAGCGGCGAGAAAATAAACAGATTTGAAAATCGAATCGAAATCGAAATCAGAAAAATAACGGATTAAATCCGATTAAAAAGCAGCGAATAGATTAAACAGCGGACGTTCGTTAACAGAACTAATCCAACGAACACGTTCATTGAAAGCGAGCGGTTCGGTGAGCGTTCACTAAATAAGAAAACCGAAAAATAAAAATAAACCAATCTAGGTTTTGAAAAAAAAACCGAACGTCGCGAGAAAAAACGGATCGGGTTTTCTAAAAAAAAACCGGACCGGGGGTAGTGGCGGCTACCTCCGGTGGCTCGCCCGTGAGGCTCCGACCTCCGCGAGGTGGCGCCGAGGTCGAGGCGGTGAGGTCAGGCGGCGTCGGCAGGCACGGGCGACAAGCAATGGCAGCCAGCTCCAAGGCGGCAAGGGCTTGGGTGGCGCGGCGGGATGAGAGGGGAGGTGGCGGGGTTATATAGGAGGGTGCCTTGGGGAGGGGGCAAGCAGGGCGTGCGGTCCAGGCGGACCGAGCGACACGGCGGGCGGGCGTCTTGTGGGGGACGCCTCCAGGAGGAGATGGGCAGGCGGCGGCTGGGCAGTGGGCCTTAGCCCGGCCGGGCGTGAGGGTTTATTTTTTTTTTTAAACAAAACTAAGCGAAAATAAAATCAAACCAAGCGGACTCGAATTTAATAAAATTAATTTTCCCGACTCCTAAAAATGAGTCGAACAAAATGAACTTTAAGCAGGGCAGATATGCATATTTTTTAAAATGCTCATTTTTTGCCTAAAACAAATAAATCCTCAAAACCAAAATTTGATTTATTTATAATATCTTCATTTTCCAAAATGTTGGGAAAGTCATATTATTCCCTCTCTTAAATTTTTACATCGGAAAACTTTATGAAGATAATTAAATAAATCCAAATGATCCTATTTTCAAAATTTGAGAAATCCCAAATCTGAAAATAATGAAACTTCCAACTCTCTCCGAGGGTCCTTGAGTTGCGTGAAATTTTTCTAGGATCGGAAAGTGCGAGAAAATATGATATGCATGATGACCTAATGTATAACATTCCAAATTGAAAATTTGGGATGTTACAGGTATAATCATCCACAACAAGGAAAGGTTAGTGGCTCAAGGGTACTCACAAGTTGAAGGTTTGGACTTTGGTGAGACCTTTGCCCCCGTTGCCCGTCTTGAATCCATTCGCATCTTACTTGCTTATGCTGCTTTCAATGGATTTACATTGCATCAAATGGATGTGAAGAGTGCTTTCCTTAACGGTCCTCTACAAGAAGAAGTATATGTGTCACAACCACCTGGGTTCGTTGATCCCGATCACAAAGACTGTGTATAAACTTCATAAGGCTCCGTATGGCCTCAAACAAGCACCTCGTGCTTGGTATGATCATCTTAAGAAGTTTTTACTCGATGATGGCTTTGTGAGAGGGTGATCGATCCACTCTTTTTACTAAGAGGGACAAGGGTGATTTGATCTTATGCGAGATCTATGTAGATGATATAATTTTTGGTTCTCCTAACATTCATTTGTGCAAGAAGTTTGCGGACTCCATGACCAAGAATTTTGAAATGTCACTCAATACAGATTTGAAGTTCTTTCTTGGATTTCAAATTCAACAATTTCAAGAAGGAATTTTCTTGTCTCAAGCAAAATACCTCAAGGATATCCTAGAAAAGTTTGGCATGACTAATGCTAGTCCATGTAAGACACCCATGCCAACCAAAATTGTACTCACTGAAGACACCAACGGTATCCCTTTTGACCCATCTAAATACCGCTCTTTGATTGGTTTATTGCTTTATCTTTGTGCATCTAGACCAGACATCATGTTTAGTGTATGCATGTGTGCTAGATTTCAAGCTTCCCCTAGGGAAAGTCATCATAAGGCGGTTAAGCATATTCTTAGATACCTTGTTCACACCCCAAAGTTGGGTCTATGGTACCCCAAGGATGCTAAGTTTGATCTCATCGGGTATACAGATGCGGGTTGGGCTGGAGACAAGGTGGATCATAAGTCCACATCTGGTGCATGTCAGTTTCTTGGATGATCCTTGGTAAGTTGGTCCTCGAAGAAGCAAAATTGTATTGCTCTCTCTACCGCAGAAGCTGAATACATTGCTGCCGCTAGTAGTGCAACTCAGTTTTTATGGATGAGGCAAACTTTGAAGGATTACGGTATAACCTATAGACATCTGCCTCTTCTGTGTGATAATGAAAGTGCCATCAATATTGCTAAGAACCCCAAAGATCATCTCCGCACCAAACACATTGATATTAGGTATCATTTCTTGAGAGATCATGTTGAAAAGGGTGATATTCACATTGATCACATTGGCACAGATTTTCAACTAGCCGATATCTTCACCAAACCTGTAGATGAAGCAAGATTTTGTCGACTTAGGCGTGAACTTGGTATCTTGGAGCTTGACAATATTATGTGAAATCTAGTACCCATTCATGCATGAACCTAATGTCTTGTCATGATGTAGGCATATATTTAGGGGGAGGCATTCAATTCATGAATGTTCTCACCCTATTTCATGCATAAAAAGAACCAACACTCTCAAAGTTACCATGGTTCTAAAACTATGGTGCTTTAACATGATGGAGTAGTGACTATGCACTCAAAGTTCAAATCTTTCCGTGTCATGTCATGTCTACTCATACATGGTGGCATTAGCCACCGCTTGTATCACTCGACCAATATTGGAATAGTTTATGGCTATTATTGATTGGGGTAGGGTATTAGTTACTAAATAAATAAATTTTTACTGTGGACGGTAATTGTCTTCTCCTCAACATGATCAGCAGCACATACACTTACACCTTGCCTCTTGTCACAATTCTGGCGTCGGATGTCCGTAGGTTCCGGACGTCTGTAAATTCTTCTCTGGCTACCATCGCTCGGTCGTCCGGCCTATCCGGACTTCCGTGAAATCCTCTCTGGTTCCCTTAGTTGGCCTAGGCGCCAAGACATCGGACGCCCGTAAGACTTCGGACGTCCGTAATAAACTTTCTGGTACAATCTGACCGGCCGTCCGAGGCCGTCGGTCGTCCGTAAAATCATCTCTGTTATCTTGTATTCTTTTCTTGGCCCCGACTCCGGTCGTCCGTTCCCCCCCGGTCGTCCGGACGCCTATTCAGCTCCGGTCGTCCGTAGGCTCCGGTCGTCCGGTCGTTTTCACCAACCACTATATATAGTGCGCGGTAGGGTTTCCAAACTGTCTCCTCTCCACTGTTTCCCCACCGCCGCCGCCATCCCTGCCATGTGGCCACTCGCCGCGGCCGCCCGCCGCCGTGCCCCTCGCCGGGGGTCCTCTCAGCCGCGGATCTGCGGTCCTGCTTGGCTCCGCTCAAGCCCATCGGCCTCTCGCTCTCTCCGGTTGCTTATTGTTGGTCCGGTCGGCCGTTTCCTCCGCGTTCCTCCCTTCAAGGTCATGATGCCTCGGACCAAGCACTCAGCTAGCAAGCAAGTCGCGGAGGGCGGCTCGTCCGTCTCGTCGTGGTGGCTCGATGACTCGAGAGCAGGCTCGCCCTCGGAAACGTGTCGCTCGTCCTCCCAGCTCGTCTAGCGATTCCTCCTCGGAGGGGTCGGACTTTGAGGATGAGCTTGAGGAGGTGGAACCGGCCCCGTTTGTTGGTGTTCGCGTCGCTACACCCAAGCCGGGCACTCGTCGTCCAACTTTTCACCCTCCTCCTCCGGTGCAACCCCACGGTGATGCTCGTCACATCTCAATTGAGCCTCCATTGCCACTCGGCCGTCATGTTAAGCGTTTCAATGAGGTCCCCAAAGCTTCATATCTTAAATTGCGTCGCGATGTAGATCAATTTACTGTTGTTAGGGATTCATTCTCAGGATAGTCGCTTTCGCACAAATGTCCAAGCCGACATCTTCACCACGATTGTCATCCCAAAAGGCTTGTCACTCCATATCTGCATTGATCTTGAGCATTTTCGCACTCATCCGGAGAAATATCCGGGAGCCATTGATCTCATTGAGTCGTCCAAACTAGCTGCTCCATTTGCATTTCAACATGATTTTAACCACGCTGCCATTCATCAATTCTATGCCACATGTTACTTTGCTCCTGATAACACTATCAAATGGATGACTTCTGACACTGCACTCACCGCATCTTATGCTCAGTTTGTCACTGCTCTTGGATTTCCCGACACTGGGTTCAAAATCCACAAGGATGACCCCAACCATAGGCCCAAGGGCATTGCGGTCTGTGCGGTTCTTCTTCGACCTATATCAACTTTGTCAGCCACTAAAAAACAAAAGGGTCTAAACCAAGTCTCCATTTAGCGCTTTCCATTCAACATCATTTATCAGTGTATCATCTGCACCATCTATCCCAAGATGGGTGACAAGGGCTCCTGCAGCAGCTATTGCATTGATCTCATGCATCGCCTCTTCACATCTCCTAAAGGGAAGATCAATGTTCCACACTTTCTATGGCATGAGATTCGTCTTGCTAGCTTCCAGCACAAGAGGGCTTTTCCTCATGCCCCTTTATTCAGGCTTTTATCGAGAGCGTAGCTCCTTTTCCCATTGTCTGCACTCACGTGCATGAGAAATGGGTCATTCCAGCTCACATGGCGGCTGATTATGTTCCTCCTCCTACTGCTACTGCTCGTCGCCCCACAGCTAGTGTTCCTTCTCATGCTGCCCGCTCTCCTTCCAGTTCTGCACCTTTTGGGCGCATTGCTCGTTTTCTTGGGAAGGCTCACTCTGCCATGATGAAGATGTTCTCCTTCCATTGCTCCCAAAATCACGTTGTTGTCTCTCGTATGGTCACTTCCAAGAACGGTCTGAAGGCTCTTCTGAGAGACTCCGGAGTGTATGATGTCAGTGACGATGAACGCCTTCCTGACGAGCCTCCTTCTGATTTTGGTTTCCCTACGGGTCCTGAGTGGTCTGATTTCTTTGTGGAGGCGGTGGTAGTGATGTTCATGATGATGATGATGAGGCTGATCTCGATGCTCTTATGTTTCCCCTATTCTCTATTTTTGGCTATTTGATGCCAAAGGGGAGTAGGCTCTATATGCATGATCTTCTAGCTCATTATGTAATCGAACTTATTATTACGATTGTGTTTTAGCTCGTCTTGAACCTATGTTATGAGTTTGTTGAGTCTGAGATTTGGTGAATCTATATGAAGTTTCGCTCTTGATTATCATGTGTATGAGATTTGGTTATATTGAGGGCATCATTGTGAGGGGGAGCCCTCGTCATGTTTTTAGTATCTATGATATCACTTTGAGGGGGAGCTCACTAGTTACTCATTCTTGATTATTGTTATTGAGCTCCACAACAAATACTTTCGATTACTATTATGAGAATGCATATGTGTTGTCATCAACTACCAAAAAGGGGGAGATTGAAAGTGCAATCATCCCTTAATCATATTTTGATGTTGATGTCAACACATCTGCTAGGGACTAATCATGTTTATCAAGTATATCTCAGGATTATGTCTCAAAGACCGTGTGCATGGATCATGACTAGGGACAAAAAGCATAAAACTCAAGAATGGAGATACAAGATATTGACTTCATTTATGGTTTGTTCTTGAGTATAGGGATCCCGCACTATTAAGAGGGGATCGTTGGATCTAGTGAAAAACTTGCTCAAAGCCACTTTTCCTATACCTTGCCTTCGGACATCCGATGTTCTACGGACGTCCGGTCCCTCTCGATAGCCCGGACGTCCGGCCACTTCCGGTCATCCGGTGTTCCTTTACAGAATGAATTTTACGGATGTCCGGAACTCTCCGGACGTCCGGTACTTTCACAACAGAATCATTTCTACGGACGTCCGGACTCTCCGGTCATCTGTGCTCCGGATGTCCGGCCCATCTCGGACGTCTGTGTCCTGTACACTGGGTCGTGGCTCACAGTTTCACAGCGGCCGATTGTCCGACAACTGTCGGACGTCCGGGCCTATTTGTGCCTCCGGACGACCGATGTTCTCCGGACGTCCGACCCATCCTGTACACTTATGTTCCTCAAACGTTCACTTTTACTCACCTATTATATATATGGCTTTCCCTTCCACGGGATAGGGTTTACCACTCACTTTGAGCCTACCAAGAACCTCCTCTCTTTCTCTCTCATTCACCTACACCAAATCCTAGATCCCCAAGTGTTCTAGGAGCGTTTGAGAGAAATTTTCCAATCAAGTGATAGATCCACTCCTTCCCTTTCTTTGCACCAAAGCAATTCGTGATTTGAGCAAGTTTTGAGCTTTCCCCCATCGTTCTTGTTACTCTTGGAGGTTGGAGACTCCTAGGCGGTAGGAGTCATTTGGAGAGGAATCAAACTTTGTGATTACCCTCTGCAAAGTTTGTGAGGGTTTGGAGACCACCCCAAGGTCTACCACTAGTGGTTGAGAAACGCCTCTGTGGTGTTGTCTCAAAGGGAGAATAGGGTGAGCCTTCCTGGCGTTGGTGTGCCTTCGTGGTAACATCCACCTCTCTAACGGTGACTAGCTTCCCTCCAAGGAAGTGAACATCGGCATACATCCTCGTCTCCCGGAGTTGTGGTTATTCCTAACCCTAACTCTCTACTTGTGGTCACTTGTCTCTTTGCACTTACATACATCATATTGTGCTTGCCTACTTACGTACTTGTGTTACTAGCTTAGTACTTAGTACTCACTTGCAATTGTTAGGCTCATCTTCATATTCCGCATTATTTCCTAAAATTGCTAAGTAGTAACTAAAATTTGAAATTGTACCTATTCACCCCCCTCTAGGTCCATCTCGATCCTTTCAACAGTACCGGCTTCCCTTGGAAGACTCGGGCTGATCTCTGCCTCGCTTGGTGTCTGGTTCTGTCGCGAGCACGACAGCCCCCTTGTGCTTCACGTCCTTGACCTTGGGCTTCTTTTCTTCTGGGTGAGCAGCCGACAGCTCGAGGAGGGAAAGGCGTCCTTCCTTAGCCCTAGCGCACTTGGTCGCCAAGTTGAACAGCTCCAAGGATGTGCACAGGTCTTCATGCATCGCCAGCTCCTCCTTCATCTTGACGTCACGCACACCGTCGGAGAAGGCTGAGATGATGGCCTCCTCGGTCACCTTGGGAATCTTGAGGCGTGCGTTGTTGAAGCGCTGGATGTACTTCTACAGGGTCTCTCCTGGCTGCTGCTTGATGCGGCGCATGTCGCTCACGGCAGGAGCCGGTCGCGAGTGCCTTGGAAGTTGGCGATGAAGCGGGTGCGCATCTCGTCCCAGGAGGAGATCGTGCCAGGAGCCAGGTGCGGGCACCGTCTTTGAGCGCCATGGGAAACCAGTTTGCCATGACCTTCTTGTCCCCGTTGGCGGCTTCGATGCCCAGCTCATAAAGCTGGAGGAACTCCACAGGGTCGGCCGTGCCGTCGTAGCGAGGAGGCAGGTCTGGCTTGAACTTGCCGGGCCACGTGACGCTGCGTAGCTCGGCGCTGAAGGCGCGACAGCCTGCAGTGGCCACGTGAGGCCTTTGGTGACGAAGGGCTTGGTCTTGCGGGTCCCCGTGCGCTGCCGCTGGGAGCAGCGCGGGGTCTTGGCGTGCGGAGCAGAGCAGCGGTCGTGGACGGGCCAGTGCAGGGAGCACTTGGGCAGCTTCTTGGGGGCAAGGGACCTCTTGACAGCTCTGCTCTTGCTGCACTGGTGCCGGACGGAGTGGGTTCCGCCCAGGGGCCACGCACCTTGGGGCCAAGGCTCCTTCTTGAGGGGGAGGCGGATGAGGCGCCCCCGGAGCTTCATCGCCTGTGCAAGGCGGGGCACGGTGCAGCGAGAAGGACGGCGCGGGTGAGCCCCCTGCGGCGCGGACGAGCTCAGCGACGCCGTCGAGCCACTCCTCGTAGACGTCGTCGACGGGGCGGTAGTGCAGGAGCTCGTTTGCCGCGATGAGCGCGGCTCGAGCCTCCATGGGTGCACGGAGCGCGTGAGACGAAGAACCAGCTGGGGCGGGCGAAGGAGTAGCGGTGCGGCCATCTCGCCTCCCGGATGGATGCTGTGGCGACGCTTGCTGCTCGTTCCCCGCCGGGCCGGTGGTGGCGTTGAAGGCAGGCGACGGGGAACGGCGGGGGCGGTCGCGAAGGGGGCCATCTGGGCGGCAGCTGGTAGCGAGAGCGGCCGGCGCTTCGGCCGGCCCGACGGCGTCGACATGGATCGAGGGCGGCGAAGAACAGGGCGGCGGAAGGCGGATTCCGGCGCACCCCTACCTAGCGTGCCAAATGTCGGATTTCGGGTTCCGGCAGACCCTCTAGGTTCGAACTCTGGGGTGCGCGCTGAGATCTCACCTCCTACCTACCTATACCTCGTCGCCTCGCAAGGATCTAAACTACGCAAAGAACAACACAAGGGACACAAGGTTTATACTGGTTCGGGCCACCATTGTGGTGTAATACCCTACTCCAGTGTGTGGTGTGGTGGATTTCCTCAGGGGATGATGATGAACAGTACAGGGAAGAACAGCCTCGTGAGGGTCTGTTCTTGGCCGGTGCGACGAACTGCTAGGGGGAGTTTGGTCGCTCTCTCTCTCTCTCTCTAGATTCAACGTTCTCGACCTTAGATCTTTTTTTCTACCTTGTGGGTGGCTAGTCCTATTTATAGGCAAAGGCCCTGGGCCTCTTCCCAAATATTGAGCGGGAAGGCGCCAACAATTGACCATTTTGAAGGGAACATCTAGTACACTTATCTGACTAAAGTTGGTCCTCGCTTTGTCAAAGGCTCGGCGATGGCCCGGCTTGGGCTCCACGATGACCTCCTTCTTGCCGTTGTGTTGGTCTTGGTCTTGTTGCACGAAATGGCTGCCTTTGCTTGATGCTCTCGCTGCGCTTGCCTCCTTTGCACCAAAGAGGAAATGAGGACATTCTTGGGCTGGCGCCCTCTGGCGCCCTCGATCAAATCATGGCTTGCGTCATGGGCACCTTGTGAGTACCCGCCTTGATCTCTCCGCCTCCTCGCGAGCCAGCTGACGAGGCCGTGCTGAGGAGGCTTCTGTCATCCGCCCCAATCTTGGCCCCTCGTGAGGTCTTGAGCTTGTCTTGATGAAGATGGGCCATCTTGGGCCACCCCTTGAGCCACGCCGCGGGCAGCAGGCGAGCAAGTCTAGGTACCCCCGTTCCCAGAACGCCGATAGAAATGGAGGCAAAAGCTTTGCCTCATCTCATTCATAAAGAAGGAACTACTAACAAAGTTCGACGAGATCCATTAAACCTCCACAAATGGAAGCCAAAAGCCTAGTCTCATTGTATCAAATAACTCAAATGTTTTGCCCATGATAATCATCGCTGATAAAGCGATCCGCTAGTGTGTGCATGAGAGGAGCTGCTGAGTAGGCCAGCTCTGGCGCTTGAATAGAGCACGGAGAGTACCCACTACGCAGTGTACTTTCCCTGCATTGATAGTACAACGATGGTTCTAGAGAACAGTAGTACCCTCCACTTCCAGCTGTAGGTCCTTGGACACGAGATTCAAGAGTTCAAAACCGGTGCACTATAGAAGTACATTACATTGCACTACTAGTTGAGAAATTAGTACTAGTACTTTTCTGATGCTGAGCACGTAGTAAATAATAGCCTCACCATCGCGAGGCACGAGGCACTACCACTATCGTGCCGCATACTTTCCTTAGTGAAGGGGCGAGGCCTGCATGTTACTACGCTCTTATCTCCTCCGCCAGTTCCCTCCCGAAGGAAGGTAGTTCGTCGCTGCTCCCATGGATTCGCCAGGCGGTTCTCCTCCTCGTCGGGGCTGGGAGACCTTGGACGACAATCCTCTGGGAGAAATCACACGCCACTCCGAAGTCCTCACCGCCGCAAGACTCGGTGCTTCCTGCACAAACTTTTTTAAGACTATGCTTAAACAGGGTTGGGAAAAGGCCGTGCTTCTTGGTCTTCCATGCGTCCTCGAGGAGAAGGTTCTTCTATGGGACAATCCTTCGAACAGTCCACTGCTCCCTGGCCATGGTTGCATGTTGACTCCGCTAGAGTTCCCGACGTTGAGAGGTAGTATGATTTTGTCCGATGAGCAGGTCAGTCATGGAGTTTGATCATGAGACGGTAGGCAGCGAAGAAATACAGGACGGAAGTGCATTAGTTGGCTTCCCGGTGATCGAGGGTAGAGCAATCTTCAGCTTCTTCACCATCTGGACCAGCTTCCTGCCGAAGGGCATCGTCTCATCGGGCTGGCAAAACTCCGGTAGCAAAACTGGGGTGAACTCGACGGCCATCTAGAATGTTGAAAATCGGAGAGGAGTTAGAAATGAACAGGGGAGAATTACGGAATGATAAGGATATAAAGTAAATGGTCTCATCCTATGGCTTTCCGATCCTAGGGGTTACGTCCTACAGTCAGCGTGTGCTCTGATACCATCTCTATAGCGACCTGACCCAAAATCGGTCAAATCTCTGTGTTTGTACCATCCCAAGATCATGCTGGTACTCACAGTACATCGATGAAATAACCAAAGTTCAATCACACATGAATTTATTACACGATTCTCATATAGAGTCTTTATTACAATAGAATAAATTCGGCTCAAGGCCAACTCATGAGAAATAAACTACTAATGCTGCGAGCGTAGAAGATAAAGCGAGTCCATCCGACTCCAAGGGCAATCGCCAAGCGCGGGCGTAGCCTCACTCTGATCGGAATAAATCTACGCAACATAAGGCGTTGCAGCCGTGTGGTCAGCTTTTGAATAAGCTGGCAAGTCATGAAGAGAATAACAATGATAAAATTACTAACACTATATGCATTTTGGCTGTGGGGCTCTAAGTTTCATCATTTTGCGAAAAGCAAATTTTTCCCTACTACGGTGGACTTGCTTGCAAATTACTACAAATTGTTGATAGTTATTGAGATGGTTCCGCCAACCAATATCTCATTCCCAAATTATTAAGTCATAAACCCTCAAATTAATTCATTAGTTTTAGTGTTGAGATTTCGAATACTTCCAAGTTCGGAGGCTCAAATTGTCCGTAATCGGGACACGGCTAATCGATTAGATCTTTAACTCTGCAGAGGTTTGCGCACTTTACCCGCAAGAATCATTCCCTCCTTTTAAGTCTTCGCACTTCATGGTGTTTGAAGGCGAGATGAATAAACAGGGTCTTCCAAAGAGTTCTTACAGCTCTGCGGTACCCATCAATCCTACCATTCTTCTACATCTCGTAGTACCGTCCAGCCAGCGTCACTACTAGGGTTAACCCAGCGAGCCCATAATGGCTTGCGGCTGCGAGTAAGCTTCGGTCATGGGGCATCCATCCGTCTCTTCGTGGCTGGGTGAAGCTTTCCGCAAGATGTCATGGCACTTCTCCATGCATCCCGGCCAACCACTGGGTTCTCCAGGTGCCCGTCAACAAATCCTCCACCCGATGAGTGAATTCGAAGTCCATCTTGATCTTGTAGTTCATGGGGTTGTCATCATCATTGACTCTCATATCTTTCTTATGAATTTCACTCAACCAAAACCGTCTCGAGCATAGCAAAATAAACTACTTCGTCCGGGGTCATGGTAACAAGGGATTGGTTCATCCTACCACATGATACTACTCAAGATTAATAACTTCAAAATTTCAACTCTGCATGCATGGTGGGGTGGTGATAATTTCTAATGCACAAAAACATAGGTATAGAAAATAACATGATCAAAACTTGCCTTCTGATGATCCTCGTAAGCTAAAGATTAAGTAGTAGCAAGCTTCAGCACTCGGAAACTCTACCGAGACAAACAATAATCACAATAAGCATATAGCATATCATCACTTAACACAATAGCAATAGCAACATAACACACCAAAACAAACAAATCAAAACCCAAAGGAAAACTCAAAGAAAATCCAATTCAAAGGTTTCCTACTTCAAACAACAACTAGAATAGTTTTATATAACAAAAATTTTCTTGACATAACCTAATCATGGATTTAGGTTAACTTAACAGAAAAGAATGCATTAAGCAACTAGGAGCAAAAAGAATCAATTTAAAATCTATTATGAAACTCCTATTAGGCCTAATTCAATTTCTATTAAGAAAAATAAAATAAAACTTTTATTTATTATAAATAAAAGTTCATCCTATAAAGTGACAGAAACTATCCTAGAATAATCAATCACATGTGAAAAATAAATTTATTTACTACTTAAAATAATAGGAAAACAGTAGCTAGTTAATTAATTAGGATTAACAAGATTCTGCTTAAAACTAATTTTTTATTAATCCTAAAATACCCAAATTAATTCCTATGGTTTTGCAATGTCAAAATAAAGTTGGGACAAAAGAATCATCCAAAATAATTTTTCTAACTCATGTTATAACAGATTTACTATTCTGACTAAAACTAAAATAAAGCAATTTTAATTAATTTTAACATAGCTAAATATATTTTCTACAGAAACTATAGAAAATTTTCAAACCAACAAAAAAGAATCACCTAAAAATATTAAACAGAATAAAAGATATGAATTTTCCAAATCAGGAACTATTCATTAAAACAGAAAATGAAAATAAAAGAAAAATGGCCTAATGGGCCTAACCTACACCGAGCGTAATATAAACTAAGCGGGCCTAGGGTTAAACTGAATCGGGCGGGCTAAAATAAAACCCTAACTTAAAAACTAAACCGGACTAAACCGGCGAACCAGGTTTTATATAAAGAACATACCCCTTGAGGTGTTCTAATCTCGCCGTCGAGAACGAAATGGGCGGGGAGATGATCTCAGTGGCTTACGGAGCTCGGCGGCGGGCGGCGGGCAGTCGTTAGCCTCTCCGGTCGTCGGGAGGTCGGTGGAGTGGTCCGCGGAGTCTTGAGGCGACGAGGAGAGGTTCAGTGGAGTGGGTGGAGCTCGGGGAGGCTAGGCGGCGGCAATGAGGAAATGGCGGCGGTGAGCTCGGGCTCCGCGACGGCGTGAGATAGGAGGAGGGTTCGGCGAGGCGAGGGGAATGGGGTGCGAGGGAGGGTATAAATAGGGGGCTCGGCGTGGCAAGGGAGGCGATCGGGAGGGGGGATCGGATCCGGATCTCCGGGATCCCGCGATCGGCGGCGTGGCGTTGCGTGCGGGCGGGGGTTGAAGGAGGTGGGGTCCGCTGGCGGTGGGGAGAGGCGCGGTCTCGGTCGGTCGACCGAGCCGGAGAGGTTTCAGCGGTGGGGTGGCTGGTCGGCTCGCTGGCTCATTGGGCTAGCCTCTGGGCCGCTGGTGGGCAGTCTTGGTATTGCTGGGCGATGCTTTGGTGGCGCTTTGAGGGGTGTTTTTTTTTAATTTATTTTTTAAATAAAACAAAAACAGAGATAACTTAATAAATATAAATATTTTATATAGGACATATATATACCAAAATGATCGGGGAATATTCCTATCATTTGAACATTTTCAAAGGCAAAATCCAAACTTTATAAAAATCATTTTTTCAATATTCAAATAAAACCCAAATTTGAATTCAAAACTTTTGGCATTGTTTCCTCTGATATTTTTGGAGTGTCATGTTTGCTCCTCTCATACTTTTGCTCAAGTATTTATCGGTATAGTTTTTGAAATGATTCCCACTTGCCAAAGTTTGAATTCAAATTCAAAACTCAAATCTCTTCGAAACTCCAAATGGCATTCAAATTCAAAGCAGGATGCATAGATGCTTAGCTATAATTGTAAAACATTCCAAATAGGAAATTTGGGATGTTACAAACCTACCCACCTTAAGATGAATCTACGCCCTCGAGATTCGGGTTAACTAACAAATAGGTGCGGGTGATCTCGAAGAAGGTCTTCTTGGCGCTCCCAGTGGCTTCTTCCTCGGTGTGGTGACTCCACAGCACCTTGCAAAATTTGATGACCTTCTGCGGGTGACTCTGCTCGCAATCTCGAGAATTCGGATGGGTTTCTCCTTGTAGGTCAGATCTTTGTCAAGCTGTATGGCCTCTAGAAATTTGTGTCTCTCAACGGAATATCGGCCATGTCGGCATGACACTTCTTGGTGAGAAACATGGAAGACATCATGAACTCCGGACAATCCTTCCGGCAGTTCCAACTTGTAACAACTTCTCCACGACGTTCGAGGATCTTGTAGGGGCCAATGAATCGGGTGCTAACTTCCTTTGACACCAAACCTCTTGATTCCACGAAGTGAGACACACGAAGATATGCTCGGTCTCCGCGCCCGTAAGTCACTTCCTTGCGCTTCTTGTCGGCATAACTCTTACTGTCTCATTGTGCTATCTTGAGTCTGTCTCGAATCAGCTTGACTTTCTCTTGGAATCCTGATAAGGTCGGAACCAAAAAGTGATCGATCTCCAACACTATCCCACAGCAATGGTGTTACGCACCTCCTTCCGTATAGAGCTTGAAGGGGCCATCTTGATTGGATTGATAACTGATGTTGTATGAGAACTCTGCGTCTGGCAAATTATCATCCCAGCTAGACCCATAGTCTAGCACACAAGCTCTCAACATGTCCTCCGAATCTGGTTGACTCTCTCGGTCGCCCATCACATGCGGATGAAAAGGCATGCTGAATTCCAGCCTCTTACCCAAAGTTTCATGCAAGCTGCTTCCAAAACTTTGAGGTAAACTCGTTCCTCTATCTGACACGATACTCCTCGGAACTCCATGCAGACATACGATCCTGGTCATGTATATCTTGGCCAACTTAGCACTGGTATAGGTAGTCTTCACGGGAATGAAGTGAGCTACCTTGGTCAATCGATCAACCACTACCCAGATGGAATCATAACCTGAACGGGTCCTGGGTAATCCCGTGATGAAATCCATTCCAAGTTTCTCCCATTTCCAATCGGGAATCGGCAAAGGTTGAAGTAACCCTGCTGGCTTCTGATGTTCTGCCTTTACTCGTTGACAAACATCGCATACGGCTACGTACTCGGCAATATCCTTCTTCATACCTGTCCACCAGAAACTTTCCTTCAAATCCGGTACATCTTGGTGTTGCGGGGTGAATCGAATACGGTGAATCATGAGCCTCTGAAGAATTAGCTTCCTGAGTTCGGGATCATTGGGCACATAAATCGATCCTCGAACCATATAGTTCCGTGTTCATCCTTACGGAATCCTTTAGCTTTTCCTTCATTCATCTTTTGCTTTATCTCATCAATTTCCTTGTCCGACTTACGGCTTCACGAATCCTTTCGGCCAAAGTGGACTGAACTTCGAGTTGCAACATATCCTCTGGAACTATCTCCGATCGGAGATCTCGAGGTCATCGACTAACTCCTGGGGTAATCCTCCCGCTGTGAGAGTATTCACATAACTCTTACGGCTCAAAGCATCCGCTACAACATTAGCTTTACCTGGGTGGTAATGCAATCTCATGTCGTAGTCCTTTATCAACTCTAGCCATCTCCTCTGCCTGAGTTCAATTCCTTCTGCGTGAAAATATACTTCAAGCTCTTGTGATCTGTATAAACATCGCAACGGTTTCCGATGAGGAAATGTCTCCAGGTCTTGAGTGCATGCACTACGGCTGCTAACTCCAAATCATGTGTGGCATAATTCATCTCATGAGGTCGTAGATGTCTGGAGGCATAAGCTACAACTTTACCTTCCTGCATTAATACTCCTCCGAGTCCTTGACGAGAAGCGTCACAATAGACCTGGTATTCCTTGTGTATGTCCGGCAAAATCAACACTGGGGCTGTAACCAACCGTTTCTTCAATTCCTGAAAACTGGCTTCACATTCCTCGGTCCAAACATACTTGGCTTCCTTCTTCAACAGCTCAGTCATGGGCTTGGCAATCTTCGAGAAGTTCTCAATAAACCTCCGATAATATCCTGCGAGTCCGAGAAAACTGCGGATCTCCTTGGTGAGGTGGGTGACGCCAATCGGTGGTGATTCAACCTTGGCGGGATCAAGCGCTATTCCTTCTCCTGAAATAACATGTCCGAGGAATCCAACTTCCTTCAGCCAAAATTCACATTTGCTGAACTTTGCATACAACTGATGTTCTCGAAGTTTCTCGAACTAGGCATAAATGTTCCTTATGCTCTTCCTCGCTCTTGGAGAAAATCAATATATCATCGATGAACACCACGACAAACTTGTCCAGATATTCCATAAACACCTTGTTCATCAAATTCATGAAGTATGCAGGAGCATTAGTCAATCAAATGACATGACGGTATACTCATATAAACCATACAGTAGTGAATGTTGTTTTGGGTATATCCTTTTCACGGATCTTCAAGCGATGATACCACGATCGAAGATCGATCTTGGAGAATACCTTGGCTCCAACTAGCTGATCAAACAGATCATTAATCATTGGCGGAGGTACTTGTTCTTGATGGTTACTTCGTTCAATGCACGATAATCCACAACCATCCTCAAGCTTCCATCCTTCTTCTCTACCAAAAGAACTGGGGCTCCCCAAGGTGATGAGCTAGGCCGAATATATCCTTTCTCCAATAACTCATTAATTTGATCCTTGATCTCTTTCAACTCATTCGGTGGCATCCGATAGGGTCTCTTGGATATTGGGGCTGTGCGGGCAATAACTCGATCAGAAATTCAATGTCCCTGTCGGTGGCATTCTGGTAATTCCTCCGAAACACATCGGAAAATCTTGCACTCTGGCACTTCCTCTGAACAACTCCGTGAGGGAATGCACTGATTCTTCATCGGCTGTGCTGGCTACATACTTGATCCTCTTACGCTCCGGGGTGGTGAGCGGAATAGACTTCTTGAGCACATCTATGTTTCCTTGAACCGTCAACCAATCCATGCCTAGGATTACATCCAAGGTCCGGGTTTCCAACACTATGAGGTCTGCGGAAATTTATGGTTCCCGATGTTGAGGGTTGCATGACAGCCTAAACCTGCCATCATTTCTCCTCCTGCGGGCCCGACGCCGAAGGGGCTTCTAAGGGTTTTAGTGGGCAACCCGCACTTTTCCACAACTACCCTTGATATGAATGAATCGTTGCACGGAATCAAAGTGTACCAATACTGAACGTGAATTCAATAAAACTTACCAACCACGATTATCGGCTGATCATAGGCGTCCTCCACGTCAATGTGGTTCACACCGAGCACGAGGGAAAGGGTTTGGCTTCTTCGCTGAGCCTCCATTGCCGTTTCCATTCCTCTGCTTGGCCTCCGGGCAGTCGGTGGCATAGTGCCTGTCTTCGGCACTTGAAGCGGTGATGTGGCTCAGATCCTTGAGCCGGGCAGAACGATGCTGATTGCCATTACCATTTCCATTGCCATTGCCATGGCCTGACTTGTTGTCTGGCTGCGGTTGTTCCCATTTCCTCCATGGTTATGACCTCCATGGTTGTGATGGGTGTGCCCTCCGAGTATGGTGCATAACGGGCTTCGCTGAGCTCTGAGTTGTGCTTCCCTGGTTGTACTTCCGCTTGCGACTTCAATCTGCTGCTGCTTGCCTTCAAGTATGGTGGCCTTGTCTACCAGCTCTGGTAGTTGTTGAAGGTAGCCACAATAAGCTGCATACTCAGCTCATCGTTGAGTCCCGAGAAATTTCTCCTGCTTTGCGGCATCTGTGGCCACATCATCCGGGGCATAGCGAGCTAGCTTGCTGAACTCATCCACGTATTGTGCCACAAGACGGTTCCCCTGCGTAAGTTGCGGAACTCACGCTTCTTGAGACTCATGGCTCCGGCTGAAACATGAGCGGTGCGGAAGGCTCTTGGAACTGATCCCGTGATGGCACCGATGGGATAAGTGGCGGTGTAGTTCTCCCACCAAGAAGCTGCAGGTCCATCAAGTTGATGCGCGGCAAAGCGCACCTTCTCTGCATCAGTGCATCCAACAGTGATTAACTCTCTTCCGACTTTGCGGAGCCAATCAGCAGCCACAATCGGCTCAGTGCTACTAGAGAACACTGGCGGATTCAGCCTCAGGAATCGAGTCAAGTTGTCCACTGGGGGTGGTGGCGGTGGATTGTTGGTGTTGTTGTTCTGATTCTGGATGAGTAGCTGCATGAGGGCATTCTGCTGCTGGAGCAGCTGGGTGAGCTCTGGCGGAAAAACGGTGTCACGTCTCGGAGGCATCTGGTGTTTTGGAGTGGATGAGAAAATTAGAATAGAACAATGGTCTATGAGAAATAACACTACCCATATGAATGCACAATCATAAAACACACCAATCATTTATTCATTCCACTCAAACATGGTTCAATCTCGATTACAAAAGCTCATGACTAATCGAAAATATTGGCCTAACTGATCGACGAAAAAAAAGTAAAAATGACATGGTGGTCGACTAAAAAGTCTTCATCAATAATCCTTGCGTCCTCTGGTGTGATGTCCTCTGTTGTGGCGCCTCCTCTTGCGGCTTCCTCCTGTGGAACTCCCTTCATAATCCTGATCATTGCTCACGAGGGGTCCGTCATCTCCACTCGGAAAAAGGTCCTCTCCCAAGTCCATCTTTTCCTCTATCGCGGCAAGCTTCATCTTCAGGTCGTCGACTGTCTCCATGAAGTCCGCGACTTCCTCCTCATGGTTAAGGAAGTCTGCGTGTGCCTTCTCCTCCAGTTCCAGTTCATGGAACAAAAGCCTCCTATGTGTCTTCGAGTTGCGGCGAGTCTGAATCTCCCGTTTCCTGAGGAGACACTCCAAGTCCTGGACATAAGAGAGAATGGAGTCGTCCTCCATGGTACGGATGATATCTCCATTCCTTGCCCTGCGAGAAACCATGGCGAGTGCGAGGGATCGAGCTCGGCCTGTACTCCTCTCGGAGATGTCCAAGGGCACGATAGATCGCCATGTCCTTCCGATGATCCAGTTGAAGTCGGTGAACTCAAAGTCAATAGGCTCCGTATGTCCTCCGAAGGTTCTCCACAGGATATGCACTTCAATCCTGAGCGGGTGTCCGTCGGAAGTGCATTAGTTGGCTTCCGGTGATCGAGGTAGAGCAATCTTCAGCTTCTTCACCATCTGGACCAGCTTCTGCCGAAGGGCATCGTCTCATCGGTGGCAAAACTCCGTAGCAAAGCGGGGTGAACTCGACGGCCATCTAGAATGTTGAAAATCGGAGAGGAGTTAGAAATGAGCAGGGAGAATTACGGAATGATAAGGATATAAAGTAAATGGTCTCTTCCTATGGCTTTCCGATCCTAGGGGTTACGATCCTACGGTCGGCGTGTGCTCGATACCATCTCTGAGCGACCGACCCAAAATCAGTCAAATCTACGTGTTTGTACCATCCCAAGATCATCTTTGGTACTCACAAAGTACATCGATGAAATAATCAAAGTTCAATCACACATGAATTTATTACGATTCTCATATAGAGTCTTTATTACAATAGAATAAATTGGCTCAAGGCCAACTCATGAGAAATAAACTACTAATGCTGCGGAGCGTAGAAGATAAAGCGAGTCCATCCGACTCCAAAGGGCAATCGCAAGCGGAGCGTAGCCTCACTCTGATCGGAATAAATCTACGCAACATAAGGCGTTGCAGCCGTGTAGGTCAGCTTTTGAATAAGCTGGCAAGTCATGAAGAGAATAACAATGATAAAATTACTAACACTATATGCATTTTGGCTGTGGGGCTCTAAGTTTCATCATTTTGCGAAAAGCAAATTTTCCCTACTACGGTGGACTTGCTTGCAAATTACTACAAATTGTTGGTAGTTATTGAGATGGTTCCGCCAACCAATATCTCATTCCCAAATTATTAAGTCATAAACCCTCAAATTAATTCATTAGTTTTAGTGTTGAGATTTCGAATACTTCCAAGTTCAGAGGCTCAAATTGTGCGTAACGGGGACACGGCTAATCGATTAGATCTTTAACTCGCAGAGGTTGCGCACTTTACCCGCAAGAATCATTCCCTCCTTTTAAGTCTTCGCACTTCATGGTGTTTGAAGATGGGATGAATGAAACAGGGTCTTCCAAAGAGTTCTTCAGCTCTGCGGTACCCATCCAATCCTACCGTTCTTCTACATCTCGTAGTACCGTCCAGCCAGCGTCACTACTAGGGTTAACCCAGCGAGCCCATAATGGCTTGCGGCTGCAGTAAGCTTCGGTCATGGGGCATCCATCCGTCTCTTCGTGGCTGGGTGAAGCTTTCGCAAGATGTCATGGCACTTCTCCATGCATCCCGGCCAACCACTGGGTTCTCCAGGGTGCCCGTCAACCGTCCTCCACCCAGTAGTGAATTCCGAAGTCCATCTTGATCTTGTAGTTCATGGGGTTGTCATCATCATTGACTCTCATATCTTTCTTATGAATTTCACTCAACCAAAACCCGTCTACGAGCATAGCAAAATAAACTACTTCGTCCCGGGGTCATGGTAACAAGGGATTGGTTCATCCTACCACATGATACTACTCAAGATTAATAACTTCAAAATTTCAACTCTGCATGCATGGTGGGGTGGTGATAATTTCTAATGCACAAAAACATAGGTATAGAAAATAACATGATCAAAACTTGCCTTCTTGATGATCCTCGTAAGCTAAAGATTAAGTAGTAGCAAGCTTAGCACTCGGAAACTCTACCGAGACAAACAATAATCACAATAAGCATATAGCATATCATCACTTAACACAATAGTAATAGCAACATAACACACCAAAACAAACAAATCAAAACCCAAAGGAAAACTCAAAGAAAATCCAATTCAAAGGTTTCCTACTTCAAACAACAACTAGAATAGTTTTATATAACAAAAATTTTCTTGACATAACCTAATCATGGATTTAGGTTAACTTAACGAAAAGAATGCATTAAGCAACTAGGAGCAAAAAGAATCAATTTAAAATCTATTATGAAACTCCTATTAGGCCTAATTCAATTTCTATTAAGAAAAATAAAATAAAACTTTTATTTATTATAAATAAAAGTTCATCCTATAAAGTGACAGAAACTATCCTAGAATAATCAATCACATGTGAAAAATAAATTTATTTACTACTTAAAATAATAGGAAAATAGTAGCTAGTTAATTAATTAGGATTAACAAGATTCTGCTTAAAACTAATTTTTTATTAATCCTAAAATACCCAAATTAATTCCTATGGTTTGGCAATGTCAAAATAAAGTTGGGACAAAAGAATCATCCAAAAATAATTTTCTAACTCATGTTATAACAGATTTACTATTCTGACTAAAACTAAAATAAAGCAATTTTAATTAATTTAACATAGCTAAATATATTTTCTCAGAAACTATAGAAAATTTGCAAACCAAAAAAATCACCTAAAAATATTAAACAGAATAAAAGATATGAATTTTCCAAATCAGGAACTATTACATTAAAACAGAAAATGAAAATAAAAGAAAAATGGCCTAATGGGCCTAACCTACGCACTGAGCGTAATATAAACTAAACGGGCCTAGGGTTAAACTGAATCGGGCCGGGCTAAAATAAAACCCTAACTTAAAAACTAAACCGGACTAAACCGGAGCGAACCAGGTTTTTATATAAAGAACATACCCCTTGAGGTGTTCTAATCTCACGCCGTCGAGAACGAAATGGGCCGGGGAGATGATCTCCGTGGCTTACCGGAGCTCGGCGGTGGATGGCGGTGGCGAGTGTGTTAGCCTCTCCGGTCGTCGGGAGGTCGGTGGAGTGGTCCCGGCGGGTCTTGGGCGACGAGGAGAGGTTCAGTGGAGTGGGTGGAGCTCGGGAGGCTAGGCGGCGGCAGCGAGGGAAATGGCGGCGGTGAGCTCGGGCTCCGGCGACGGCGTGAGAGAGGAGGAGGGTTCATGAGGGGCGAGGGGGAATGGGGTGGGGAGGGGTATAAATAGGGGGCCTCGGCGTGGCAAGGGAGGCGATCGGGAGGAGGATCGGATCCGGATCTCCGAGGATCCCGCGATCGGCGGCGCGTTGGCGTTGCGTGGGTGGGGTTGAAGGAGGTGGGGTCCGCTGGCGGTGGGGAGAGAGCGCGGTCTCGGTCGGTCGACCGAGCCGAGAGGTTTCGGGCGCGGGGGTGGCCTGGTCGGCTCGTTGGCTCGCTGGGCTGGCCTCTGGGCAGTCTGGTATTGGTGGGCGATGCTTTGGTGGCGCTGGGGGGGTTTTTTTTTAAAAATTTATTTTTTAAATAAAACAAAACAGAGATAACTTAATAAATATAAATATTTTATATAGGACATATATATACCAAAATGATCAGGGAATATTCCTATCATTTGAACATTTTCAAAGGCAAAATCCAAACTTTATAAAAATTCATTTTTTCCAATATTCAAATAAAACCCAAATTTGAATTCAAAACTTTTGGCATTGTTTCCTCGATATTTTTGGAGTGTCATGTTTGCTCCTCTCATAGTTTTTCTCAAGTATTTATCAGGTATAGTTTTTGAAATGATTCCCACTTGCCAAAGTTTGAATTCAAATTCAAAACTCAAATCTCTTCTAAAACTCCAAATGGCATTCAAATTCAAACAGGATGCATAGATGCTTAGCTATAATTGTAAAACATTCCAAATAGGAAATTTGGGATGTTACATCACCCCCCTCTGGACATACTTTTGATCCTACAAGCACCGTATTGTACGCTACTGACCGACCAAATAGTCAACGTGGCACTTTGTTGATTGGTTAAATTGACACCTGGTTTCTGGGTCCCACCTATCAGTTGGCAGAGCAAAGAAATTAGCTAAACAATACTTTACGCAGGCGCAACAGGAGTCCAACCCTTGCGCGCAAACCACCCTGGCTGTGTATGTGAGTGCATGCACATGTACTCCCTCGGTCTTCCAACTAAGAGTGTACGTTGGCTCAAAAACAAAGAGTGCACATCTACACTTCCAATGCATTTAGCCTTTAATCTAATCGATATTGATTGACTAATGCACCAACTTGTGCTCTAGCTATAGGCTACATGTCTATCCTTAATTACAACATGCACCTTCATTTAATCTTCTTCTCTCAATGGTCGCATGCACACATAAGTCTGCTACTTTTTGGCGTTAATTATGCCATGAAGTTCTGGTTCCTCTTGGTCAATGTGTAAATCTCTATATGTACATTCTTTCATGGACGTAGGGAGTAGGTTGAGCACTTGAGCGTGAGCGTGTGTGTTGCCTCGTGTGCTGTGTACCGCATGGATGTGTGAGTGTTGCGTGTGTGCATGTGTACATGTGAGTGTTGCATGTTGCATGCATGCGGCTTTTACTCCCTCCCATTGACATGTTCATATTTCAAGCTTCATTAAAACGTTGCATGCAGGAATTACGAGAAAACTCACCAATGCGTGTAAAAGTTCTAGTCATTTGTTCCTCACGCATGCATTCCAATTATTATGTTCGTAAATATAATTTTCTTGAGGAAAACGAGCCCATTATTGACTACTTCCAGAAAAAAATTGGGCACTCATCATTTACTACTACCTTGATTGATGATTTTTTATTGACCTGTATATAAACCTCCGTCCTGGTTTAATGGTCCCCTTCGTACTCAGTGTAAAATTTTGACCGTCAATTTAACTAACAAAGTGTCAATGCATGTCATAATAAATATCCATTAAAAATTATGTTCAAATACAAATCTAGTGATATGATTTTTTGTGAAATGCATTAACATTTTATTAGTTAAATAGATGGTCAAAGTTTGACATAAAATACTACTAGTACTCCTACATTATTGGCGTCGGGTGCCTCGGCCAAGGTTTCATCTTGTTGGACAGGATGAGAGTAGAGGCATAGGGATACTGTAGATAGGAAGTCTTGGCGATCCATTATTCCCCATCTCGGTCAGAGAGAACTATTCAACTAGTCTTCACAGTGAAGTGACAATACACACTACAGTAGATGGGAGACTTAATTAATAAGCTGAACCAGCATGTTGGTGTTACTAAATCAGCCTTACCCAGTACTGCCATCATGTTTTCCAGTGGAGCACGCTTCCGCAAATATGCCTACGCACCTCTCTCTTCCATTATCTAACATATGGGCCCTCTTGAGGTAGACCCACATGTCATCTGCTTAACTATTTACACTCCGAATGATGGTATGTTCTGGTAGTAGTACTAGTATAATTGAGATTTAATGCACTTTCTTCCCCGTCTTTCCCTCTTCTTCATCCTCTCATCTTCTTCCTCCTCTCTTCCCCATCATCGGCCGCACACCATTTCCCCCTGCTCACTACTCGCCCGCTCGCACCATCTTCCTTGGTAGCTCGTGCGTACCATATCCCCCGGCTCACTGCTCAGCCCACACGCCATCTTCTTCGCTCGCCCGCCCGCATCCACTTCCCTGCTCACTCGTAGGCACCGAAAACCCCAATCACCCAGCGCCCTAAACTCCCCTATGGAAGAACCGACTGACACTCAGAGGCGCTCTTGGAATTCCCTCCCCGATGTTCTCTTGGAGCAGATATGTAATCGTATGGACCTTCTCAGCACTGTCCGCCTGGCCGCATGCTCGGTGTCTTTGTACCGTCTACTCGTCTGCAACTGGCTGGCCCTTTTCAAGACACCCTGCTTGCTGATGCCCGATCCTCGCAGGTGGCCCAGACCCCGGCTTGACGATCCTACAGAGGTTGCCGTGGTGCCCCTCGACATGCTACGACTACCCGCCCACCTGTCCTTCATGCGCGGCCACTACTGGGCGTGCATGAAGGCCAACTAGATCATCCTCAGCCACCAATCCGGTAGTCCGTGGCGTCTCGTCGATATCTACACCCAGCGAGAGATCACGCTTCCATCGTTGGATACCGCCGCCATCGAGCCTCGCGGCCCGCCGGACACTCCTACGTACTACGCACGAGACGCCTAAGCTTTTGGTGCGACCTCCGTTTCCTGAAGGTTGTAATCTGGGAAGTGCCCACACCATCAGAAGACTACATGGATTACAAGCTTATTGCCTTGTTCTGCTGGGTAACGCAGTAATTTCCAAAAAATTCCTACGCACACGCAAGATCTATCATGGTGATGCATAGCAACGAGAGGGGAGAGTGTAGTCCATGTACCCTCGTAGACCGTAACGGAAGCGCTATGACAACGCGATTGATGTAGTCGTATGTCTTCATGATCCGACCGATCCTAGTACCGAAAGTACGACACCTCCACATGTTCAGCTTTGTGACGTCCCACGAACTCTCGATCCAGCTGAGTGTCGAGGGAGAGCTTCGTCAGCACAACGGCGTGATGATTGTGATGATGAAGTTACCGGCGCAGGGCTTCGCCTAAGCACTATGACGATATGACCGAGCTGGATTATGGTGGAGGGCGGCACCGCACATGGCTAAGACAGTTGTCTGTTGACTATGGGCTGCCCCTTCCCCCGTATATAAAGTAGTGGAGGAGGGGGAGGGCCGGCCCTCTATGGTGCGCCCTAGGAGGAGTCCTACTCCCACCGGGAGTAGTACTCCCCCTTTCCCTAGTTGGAGTAGGAGAGAAGGAAGGAGGAGAGAGGGAGAAGGAAAGGCGGGCGCTGCCCCCCCTTCCGTAGTCCAATTCGGACCCAAGGGGGAGGGGGCGCGCGGCCTGCCCTGGCCGCCCCTCTCTCTCTCTCCACTAAAGCCCATTAGGGCCCATATACTCCCCGGGGGGTTCCGGTAACCCCCCCAGTACTCCGGTAAATGCCCGAACTCACCCGGAACCATTCCGATGTCCAAACATAGTCATCCAATATATCAATCTTTATGTATCGACCATTTCGAGACTTCTCGTCATGTCCTTGATCATATCCGGGACTCTGAACAACCTTCGGTACATCAAAACACATAAACTCATAAGACCGATCGTCATCGAACGTTAAGCGTGCGGACCCTACGTGTTCGAGAACAATGTAGACATGACCGAGACTCATCTCCGGTCAATAACCAATAGCGGAACCTAGATGCTCATATTGGTTCCTACATATTCTACAAAGAAATTCATCAGTCAAACCGCACAACAACATACGGTGTTCCCTTTGTCATCGGTATGTTACTTGCCCGAGATTCGATCGTCGGTAGCTCAATACCTAGTTCAATCTCGTTACCAGCAAGTCTCTTTACTCGTTCCGTAATGCATGATCCCGCAACTAACTCATTAGTCACAATGCTTGCAAGGCTTATAGTGATGTGCATTACCGAGAGGGCCCAGAGATACCTCTCTGAAACTAGGAGTGACAAATGCTAATCTCGATCTATGCCAACCCAACAAACACCATCGGAGACACCTGTAGAGCATCTTTATAATCACCCAGTTACGTTGTGACGTTTGATAGCACACTAAGTGTTCCTCGGTATTCGGGGGTTGCATAATCTCATAGTCATAGGAATATGTATAAGTTATGAAGAAAGCAATAGCAACAAACTAAATGATCGTGCTAAGCTAACGGATGGGTCAAGTCAATCACATCATTCTCTAATGATGTGATCCTGTTTATCAAATGAAAACTCTTTGTCCATGGCTAGGAAACTTAACCATCTTTGATTAACGAGCTAGTCAACTAGAGGCATACTAGTGACACACTGTTTGTCTATGTATTCACACATGTACTAAGTTTTCGGTTAATACAATTCTAGCATAAATAATAAACATTTATCATGATATAAGGAAATATAAATAAAAACTTTATTATTGCCTCTAGGGCATATTTCCTTCAGTCTCCCACTTGCACTAGAGTCAATAATCTAGATTATATTGTAATGATTCTAACACCCATGTAGTCTTGGTGCAGATCATGTTTTGCTCGTGAGAGAGGCTTAGTCAACGGGTCTGCAACATTCAGATCCGTATGTATCTTGCAAATCTCTATGTCTCCCTCCTTGACTTGATCGCGGATGGAATTGAAGCGTCTCTTGATGTGCTTGGTTCTTTTGTGAAATTTGGATTCCTTTGCCAAGGCAATTGCCCAGAATTGTCACAAAAGATTTTCATTGGACCCGATGCACTAGGTATGACACCTAGATCGGATATGAACTCCTTCATCTAGACTCCTTCATTTGCTGCTTTCGAAGCAGCTATGTACTCCGCTTCACACGTAGATCCCGCCATGACGCTCTGCTTGGAACTGCACCAACTGACAGCTCCACCATTCAATAAAAATACGTATCCGGTTTGTGACTTAGAGTCATCTGGATCAGTGTCAAATCTTGCATCGACGTAACCATTTACGACGAGCTCTTTGTCACCTCCATAAACGAGAAACATATCATTAGTCCTTTTCAGGTATTTCAGGACATTCTTGACCGCTGTCCAGTGATCCACTCCTGGATTACTTTGGCACCTCCCTTCTAAACTAATAGCAAGACACACATCAGGTCTGGTACACAACATTGCATACATGATAGAACCTATGGCTGAAGCATAGGGAATGACTTTCATTTTCTCTCTACCTTCTGCAGTGGTCGGGCATTGAGTCTGACTCAACTTCACACCTTGTAACACAGGCAAGAACCCTTTCTTTGCTTGATCCATTTTGAACTTCTTCAAAACTTTATCAAGGTATGCGCTTTGTGAAAGTCCAATTAAGCGCCTTGATCTATCTCTATAGATCTTGATGCCTAATATATAAGCAGCTTCACCGAGGTCTTTCATTAAAAAATTCTTATTCAAGTATCCTTTTATGCTATTCAGAAATTCAGTATCATTTCCGATCAACAATATGTCATCCACATATAATATCAGAACAGCTACAGAGCTCCCACTCACTTTCTTGTAAACACAGGCTTCTCCAAAAGTCTATATAAAACCATATGCTTTGATCACACTATCAAAGCGTATATTACAACTCCGAGAGGCTTGCACCAGTCCATAAATGGATCGCTGGAGCTTGCACACTTTGTTAGCACCTTTTGGATCAACAAAACCTTCTGGTTGCATCATATACAAATCTTCTTTAAGATATCCATTAAGGAATGCAGTTTTGACATCCATTTGCGAAGTTTCATAATCATAAAATGCGGCAATTGCTAACATGATTCGGACGGACTTAAGCATCGCTACGGGTGAGAAGGTCTCATCATAGTCAACTCCTTGAACTTGTCGAAAACCTTTCACAACAAGTCGAGCTTTGTAGACAGTAACATTATCGTCAGCGTTAGTCTTCTTCTTGAAGATCCATTTATTCTCTATTGCTTGTCGATCATCGGGTAAGTCAACCAAAGTCCATACTTTGTTCTCATACATGGATCCTATCTCAGATTTCATGGCCTCAAGCCATTTTGTGGAATCTGGGCTCATCATCGCTTCCTCATAGTTCGTAGGTTCGTCATGGTCAAGTAACATGACTTCCAAAATAGGATTACCGTACCACTCTGGTGTGGATCTTACTCTGGTTGACCTACGAGGTTTAGTAGTAACTTGATCAGAAGTTTAATGATGATCATCATTAGCTTCCTCACTTACTGGCGTAGGAATCACTGGAACTGATTTCTGTGATGAACTACTTTCCAATAAGGGAGTAGGTACTGTTACCTCATCAAGTTATACTTTCCTCCCACTCACTTCTTTCGAGAGAAACTCCTTCTCTAGAAAGGATCCATTCTTAGCAACGAATATCTTGCCTTCAGATCTGTGATAGAAGGTGTACCCAATAGTCTCCTTTGGGTATCCTATGAAGACACATTTCTCCGATTTGGGTTCGAGCTTATCAGGTTGAAGCTTTTTCACGTAAGCATCGCAGCCCCAAACTTTAAGAAACGACAACTTGGGTTTCTTGCCAAACCACAGTTCATAAGGTGTTGTCTCAACCGATTTAGATGGTGCCCTATTTAACGCGAATGCAGCCGTCTCCAAAGCATAACCCCAAAACGATAGCGGTAAATCAGTGAGACATCATAGATCACACCATATCTAGTAAAGTACGATTACGACGTTCGGACACACCATTACGCTGTGGTGTTCCAGGTGGCGTGAGTTGCGAAACTATTCTGCATTGTTTCAAATGAAGACCAAACTCGTAACCCAAACATTCTCCTCCACGATTAGATCGTAGGAACTTTATTTTCTTGTTATGATGATTTTCCACTTCACTCTGAAATTCTTTGAACTTTTCAAATGTTTCATACTTATGTTTCATTAAGTAGATATACCCATATCTTCTCAAATCATCTGTGAAGGTAAGAAAATAACGATACCCGCCGCGAGCATCAACACTCATCGGACCGCATACATCAGTATGTATTATTTCCAACAAGTTTGTTGCTCGCTCCATTGTTTTGGAGAACAGAGTCTTAGTCATCTTACCCATGAGGCATGGTTCGCAAGCATCAAGTGATTCATAATCAAGTGATTCCAAAAGTTCATCTGCATGGAGTTTCTTCATGCGCTTTACACCAATATGACCTAAACGACAGTGCCACAAATAATTGCACTATAATTATTAAACTTATATCTTTTGGCTTCAATACTATGAACATGTGTATCACTACTATCAATATTTAGTAAAAACAGACCACTCATCAAGGGTGCATGACCATAAAAGATATTACTCATATAAATAGAACAACCATTATTCTCTGATTTAAAAGAATAACCGTCTCGCATTAAACAAGATCTAGATATAATGTTCATGCTCAACGCTGGCACCAAATAACAATTATTTAGGTATAAAACTAATCCCGAAGGTAGATGTAGAGGTAGCGTGCCGACGGCGATCACATCGACTTTGGAACAATTTCCCACGCGCATCGTCACCTCATCCTTAGCCAATCTTCGCTTAATACGTAGCCCCTGTTTCGAGTTGCAAATATTAGTAACAGAACCGGTATCAAATATCCAGGCGCTACTGCGAGCATTAGTAAGGTACCCATCAATAACATGTATATCAAATATACCTTTCACTTTGCCATCCTTCTTCTCCGCCAAATACTTGGGGTAGTTCCGCTTCCAGTGACCAGTCCCTTTGCAGTAGAAGCACTCATTCTCAGGCTTAGGTCCAGACTTGGGCATTTTCTCTTGAGCAGCAACTTGCTTGTTGTTCTTCTTGAAGTTCCCCTTCTTCCCTTTACCATTTTTCTTGGAACTGGTGGTCTTGTTGACCATCAACACTTGATGCTCCTTCTTGATTTCTACCTCCATGCCTTTAGCATTGTAAGAGCGCGGAATTGTCTTATCCATCCCTTGCATATTATAGTTCATCACGAAGCTCTTGTAGCTCGGTGGCGTGATTGAAGAACTCATCAATGACACTATCATCGGAAGATTAACTCCCGGTTGAGTCAAGTGATTGTGGTACCCAGACATTCTGAGTATATTTTCACTGACAGAACTATTCTCCTCCATATTGCAGCTATAGAACTTATTAGAGACTTCATATCTCTCAATCCGGGCATTTGCTTTAAATATTAACTTCAACTCCTGGAACATCTCATATGCTCCATGACGTTCAAAACGTCGTTGAAGTCCCGGTTCTAAGCCGTAAAGCATGGCATACTGAACTATCGAGTAGTCATCAACACGCGACGGCCAGGCATTCACAATGTCTGCAGTTGCTGGCGCGAGTGGTACACCTAGCGGTGCTTCCAGGATGTAATTCTTCTATGCAGCAATGAGGATAATCCTCAAGTTACGCACCCAGTCCGTGTAATTACTACCATCATCTTTCAACTTAGCTTTCTCTAGGAACGCATGAAAATTCAACGGAACAACAGCACGAGCCATCTATCTACAACAACATAGACATGCAAAATACTACCAGGTACTAAGTTCATGATAAATTAAAGTTCAATTAATCATATTACTTAAGAACTCCCACTTAGATAGACATCCCTCTAATGATCTAAGTGATCACGTGATCCATATCAACTAAACCATGTCCGATCATCACGTGAGGTTGAGTAGTTTTCAATGGTGAACATCATTATGTTAATCATATCTACTATATGATTCATGCTCGACCTTTCGGTCTCAGTGTTCCGAGGCCATATCTGCATATGCTAGGCTCGCCAAGTTTAACCCGAGTATTCTGCATGTGCAAAACTGGCTTGCACCCGTTGTATGTGAACGTAGAGCTTATCACACCCGATCATCACGTGGTGTCTCGGCACGGCGGACTGTAGCAACGGTGCATACTCAGGGAGAACACTTATACCTTGAAATTTAGTGAGAGATCATCTTATAATGCTACCATCGAACTGAGCAAAAATAAGATGCATAAAGGATAACCATGACATGCAATCAATATAAGTGATATGATATGGCCGTCATCATCTTGTGCCTTTCATCTCCATCTCCAAAGCACCGTCATGATCACCATAGTCAACGGCTTGACACCTTGATCTCCATCGAAGCATCATTGTCGCCTCGCCAACTATTGCTTCTACGACTATCTCTACCACTTAGTGATAAAGTAAAGCAATTACATGGTGATTGCATTTTGTACAATAAAGCGACAACCATATGGCTCCTGGCAGTTGCCGATAACTCTATTACAAAACATGATCATCTCATACAATAAAATTTAGCATCATGTCTTGACCATATCAGATCACAACATGCCCTGCAAAAACAAGTTAGACGTCCTCTACTTTGTTGTTGCAAGTTTTATGTGGCTCCTACGGGCTGAGCAAGAACCGTTCTTATCTATGCATCAAAAACCACAATGATTTTTCATCAAGTGTGTTGTTTTAACCTTCAATAAGGATCGGGCGTAGTCACACTCGATTCACCTAAAGTTGGAGAAACTGACACCCACTAGCCTCCTGTGTGGGAAGCACGTCGGTAGAACCAGTCTCACGTAAGCATTCGCGTAATGTCGGTCTGAGCCGCTTCATCCAACAATAATGCCGAATCAAAGTATGACATGTTGGTAAGCAGTATGACTATTATCTCCCACAACTCTTTGTGTTCTACTAGTGCCTATAACATCTACGCATAGACCTGGCTCGGATGCCACTATTGGGTAACGCGGTAATTTCAAAAAAAAATCCTACGCACACGCAAGATCTATCATGGTTATGCATAGAAACAAGAGGGAGAGTGTAGTCCACGTACCCTCGTAGACCGTAAGCGGAAGCATTATGACAACGCGGTTGATGTAGTCGTACGTCTTCACGATCCGACCTATCCTAGTACCGAAACTACGGCACCTCCACGATCTGCACATGTTCAGCTCGGTGACGTCCCACGAACTCTCAATCCAGCTGAGTGTCGAGGGAGAGCTTCGTCAACACGATGGCGTGATGACGGTGATGATGAAGTTACCGGCGCAGGGCTTCGCCTAAACTCTACGACGATATGACCAAGGTGGATTATGGTAGAGGGGGCACCACACACGGCTATGACAGTTGTCTATTGTATATGGGGTGCCCCTTCCCGCGTATATAAAGGAGTGGAGGAGCGGGGAGGGACGGCCCTCTATTGCACGCCCCGGGAGGAGTCCTACTCCCACCGGGAGTAGGATTCCCCTCCTTTCCCTAGTTGGAGTAGGAGAGAAGGAAGGAGGAGAGAGCGAGAAGGAAAGGGGGGCGCCGCCCCCCATCCCTAGTTCAATTCGGTCCCAAGGGGGAGGGGGCACGCAGCCTGCCCTGGCCGCCCCTCTCTTTATCCACTAAAGCCCATTAGGGCCCATATACTCCCCGGGGGGGTCCGGTAACCCCCCGTACTCCGGTAAATGCCCGAACTCACCCGGAACCATTACGATGTCCAAACATAGTCATCCAATATATCGATATTTATGTCTCGACCATTTCGAGACTCCTCGTCATGTCCGTGATCATATCTAGGACTCTGTACAACCTTCGGTACATCAAAACACATAAACTCATAATACTGATCGTCACCGAACGTTTAGCGTGCGGACCCTACGGGTTCGAGAACTATGTAGACATGACCGAGACTCATCTTCGGTCAATAAACAATAGCGGAACCTGGATGCTCATATTGGTTCCTACATATTATACAAAGATCTTTATCGGTCAAACCGCACAACAACATACGTTGTTCCCTTTGTCATCGGTACGTTACTTGCCCGAGATTCGATCGTTGGTATCTCAATACCTAGTTCAATCTCGTTACCGGCAAGTCTCTTTACTCATTTCGTAATGCATCATCCCACAACTAAATCATTAGTCACAATGCTTGCAAGGCTTATAGTGATGTGCATTACCGAGAGGGCCTAGAGATACCTCTCCGCTACTCGGAGTGACAAATCATAATCTCGATCTATGCCAACTCAACAAACACCATCGGAGACACCTGTAGAGCATCTTTATAATCACCCAGTTATGTTGTGACGTTTGATAGCACACTAAGTGTTCCTCCGGTATTCGGGAGTTGCATAATCTCATAGTCATAGGAACATGTAGAAGTTATGAAGAAAGTAATAGCAACAAACTAAACGATCATCGTGCTAAGCTAACGGATGGGTCAAGTCAATAACATCATTATCTAATGATGTGATCCCGTTTATCAAATGACAACTCTTTGTCCATTGCTAGGAAACTTAACCATCTTTGGTTAACGAGCTAGTCAAGTAGAGGCACACTAGTGACACTCTGTTTGTCTATGTATTCACACATGTACTAAGTTTTCGGTTAATACAATTCTAGCATTAATAATAAACATTTACCATGATATAAGGAAATATAAATGATAACTTTATTATTGCTTCTAGGGCATATTTCCTTCATGTTCGACATGGGATTAGTCTATCTGGAATCAGGTCACCATACATGGTTATGGCTCATCGTCAATCCTATTGAGCCTCCATTTCTGTCTGATGCGATAGTGCATGATGGCATCATTTACGCGGTCGATGCACAGATTGGCTGCCTATACTTGTGGAATCTATCATCATGTAATTGTTCTATCTCGTCTCATCTTTACCTTATGAATACGACTGCCTATTGATTGTTACAAATTTCGAATAGATATTATGTCTATGACCACATCATTGCTATATGTTCCTCTCATTTCTTAGATTTTTATGACCACACATGTTATTGTTAGAGTTGATATGAGAACAATTGGCATCTAATTATTGTTAGAATAGATATTATGAGTATAAACTCATGATTTCTATATGCACTACAAAAAAATACACTTCCGTGATGATACGTGTTTGTCACAAGAGGGTCGCGTTTTTGTCGTGCATGTACATCCATGACAAATTTATGATGTAATCAAGATAGTCATACATGTCTTTGTCAGAGAAGTGTTCCATGACATTATCAAAATTATCATCATGGAAGTGTCCACTTCCATGACGATAAATCGTAGCGTCACGAAGTGCTTTCGTCAAGGGTGACCGACACGTGGCATCCACCGTAACGGAACGCCGTTAAGCTATCGGGTCGGGTTTTGGATCCGATAACCCATTAACAGCCCCAACCAATGGGGATTTTCCACGTGTAAAATCATCATTGGCTGGAGGAGACACGCGTCAGGTCCGCGTTGGCACAGGTGTCACTCATCCAATGGGCGAGACGCGCCTATGATATGTTGACACGTGGACCGGCCCATCAAGTTTAAATGGGCCGGCCCAACTGAAGGCCCACAAGATTTTGCGGACCATAATGGGCCGGCCCAGCTAAAGGCCCACGAGATTTTGCGGACCATAATGGGCTGGCCCAGCTAAAGGCCCACAAGATTTGGCGGGCCATAATGGGCCGGCCCAGGTAAAGGCCCACAAGATTTTTGTGTGCCATAATGGGTCGGCCCAGGTAAAGGCCCACAAGATTCTTGCGGATCATAATGGGCCGGCCCAGCTAAGGCCCACGAGATTTCGCCGACTGAGGGAGTCCTGGATTAGGGGTGTCCGGATAGCCGAACTATCACCGTTGGCCGGACTCCTGGACTATGAAGATACAAGATTGAAGACTTCGTCCCGTATCCAGATGGGACTTTCCTTGGCGTGGAAGGCAAGCTTGACGATACGGATATGTAGATCTCCTACCATCAGAATCGACTCTGGTAACCCTAACCCTATCCGTGTCTATATAAACCGGAGGGTTTTAGTCCGTAGGTCGAACAACAATCATACCATAGGCTAGCTTCTAGGGTTTAGCCTCTCTGATCTCGTGGTAGATCCACTCTTGTACTACCCATATCATCAATATTAATCAAGAAGGAGTAGGGTTTTAACTCCATCGAGAGGGCCCGAACCTGGGTAAAAACATCGTGTCCCTTGTCTCATGTTACCATCCGCCTAGACGCACAGTTCGGGACCCCCTACCCGAGATCCGCTGGTTTTGACACCGACATTGGTGCTTTCATTGAGAGTTCCTCTGTGTCGTCATCCTTAGGCCCGATGGCTCCTTCGATCATCAATAACGACGTGGTCCGTGGTGAGACTTTTCTCCCGGACAGATCTTCGATTCGGGCGGCTTTTGCATCGCGGGCCAATTCACTTGGCCATCCGAGCAGATCGAAGCTTACGCCCCGCCATCGTGTCAGGTTTGGGAGTTTGAACTACACGGCCGACATCCGCGGAGACTTGATCTTCGACGGATTCGAGCCACGATCAAGCGCGCCAAGACTGCCTCGATGGGCACGATCAAGCTCTGCCGCACGAACGATTGCCCTAGAGGTCGCACCGGCGTCCGCTCCGACCCTTAGCTTCGGAGCCGACTCCACCGATCGAGGACGAGTGGTTGGACACCGCCCGGGGCTACGATCTCTACGGCGATTAAGTCAACTCCATCCCTGTCCTTTGCGAAGACCGTGACTCCAAGGTGCCGGACTCCTCTCCGGACTCCGAACACTCGCGCCCGCCAATCGAATCCAATTGGGCGCCGTTATGGAGTTCATCGTCGCGGACATCTTTCAAAGACTCGCCCTTTGGCGAGATCCTGAATTCACTAAAGTCTCTCTTTATCGAGAGCCCTGCCGGACTACGGTCAGAAAGGTTGGGATGCGGACGACGAAGAAATTCAACGCCCACCCACCACCCACTTTGTAGCCACTGTCGATGATTTAACCGACATGCTCGACTTCGACTCCGAAGGTATGGATGACGATGCTGGAGACGACCAAGAACCAGCGCCATAGGCAATCGAAGGCCACCTCGTCATACGACATATACATGGTGGACATCCCAAAAGATGGAAACGGCGATGGAACAGCGGAGGATGACCCTCCAAGAAACAGCCCAAGCGCCCACGCCAACGGTGCCGCTCTAAATCCCGCCACAAAGAAAACGGTGATTCCGCACGGAGATAATAACACCCGGACAAGGCGAAGACAACCCTCCGAAGGATTCAAAGACAGAGGAGGAGAAGCCAACCTCATGATAGAGCGGCAGCGGGGAGGTGGAGGCCGACAATTATATGCCTCCCTCCAAGATGAGGCAAGCCTCGACGATGACGAATTTGTCGTGCTCGAGGATCCCGCCCAACAGGAGCGTTTCAAACGCAGGCTTATGGCCACGGCAAGCAGCCTCAAGAAAAGCAGCAGCAGCTTAGAGCTTACCAAGACTTGCTAGGTCGATGATGGACTGAAGTCCTAACAGCCGAAGAGTACGAACTCGAACGCCCCTCCAAGAGATACCCAAAACGCAGGCTACTACCCCAATTAGAGGAGGAAGCACGCGGACCTACATCACTAGCGCATGATGCGCCGACCGCCACCCTGCGGGTCAGCGGAGAGGCCTCTAGGCCCTCCATTCAAGCCGCACCCGGCGTGCCGCCGAAAAGTACCAAGGCACGGGAAACACACCAGACCTGCGAGACATATTGGAGGACAAGGCAAGGCAAACAAGATCGATTCACGGATCGCGTGGGCGCCCACGACACGTGATGATAACCGCCACGCCGGATACAACAATTCGCGGGCGAACACGATGAGACAAAGCTCATTTGAGCTGCGCCGTGATATAGCTCAATATGAGGCGCCACACACCCACTATGCTTCATGCATTTAAGTGATGGATCATCAAATCCCCGAGGGTTTCAAACCCGTGAACATCGAATCATACGATGGCACAACAGATTCCACGGTTTGGATCAAGGACTACCTCCTCCATATCCACATGGCCCGCAGTGATGATCTACACGCCATCAAATACCTCCCACTCAAGCATAAAGGACCAGCTCGGCATTGGCTTACCAACTTGCCAGCAGAATCAATTGGTTGTTGGGAGGACCTGGAAGCCGCATTCCTTGATAACTTCCAGGGCACATATGTGCGACCACCAGACGCCGATGACCTCAGCCACATAATTCAGCAGCCAGAAGAATCGGCCAGACAAGTCTGGACACGGTTCCTAACCAAGAAAAAATCAAATCGTTGACTGTCCGGATGCAGAGGCCCTTGCAGCCTTCAAACATAACATCCGCGACGAGTGGCTTGCCCGCACCTAGGACAGGAAAAGCCAAATCCATGGCAGCCCTCACAACACTCATGACCCGCTTTATGCTGGAGAGGACAGCTGGCTAGCTCAGAGCAACAACTTGACCAAAAACCCCGGTAGTTCGGATACCAAGGACAGAATGGTAGGTCGATCGCGACAAGCACAAGCGCCACATTAACGGCGATAATGCTGAAGATACGATAGCCAATGCCGGATTCAGAGGCTCTAAATCCGTCAGCGGAAAAAGCCGCTCAAAAGAAATACTCAGGCCCGCCCAATCTGGACCGAATACTCAATCGCCGTGCCAAATACATGGCAACCCCGAAAACCAGCCAACCACACCAACAGGGATTGTTGGGTCTTCAAACAGTAGGCAAGTTAAATGTCGAACTCAATGACAAGGGGCTGCATAGCGATGACGAGGAGGAGCCCGCCGCCGAACAATAGAGGATGAAGGGCTTCCCCCACAAGTGCGGACGGTGAACATGATATACGCAACCCACATACCCAAAAGGGAGCGGAAGCGGCACTAAGGGACGATATGCGATGGAGCCAGCCGCCAAGTTCAACCCATGGTCCTCCTGCCCGATCACCTTTGATCAAGGACCACCCCACTAGCATCCGCCACGGCGGATTCGCCACATTGGTTCTTGACCCAATCATCGACGGATTTCACCTCACTAGAGTCCTGATGGACGACGGTAGCAGCCTGAACCTGCTCTATCAGGATACAGTGCGCAAAATGGGCATAGACACCTCAAGGATTAAACCCACAAAGACGACCTTTAAAGGCGTCATACCAGGTGTAGAGGCCAATTGTACAGGCTCGATTACACTCAAGTGGTCTTAGGATCCCGGATAAGTTCGAGCGAAGAGTTAATCTTCGACATAGTCCCGTTCGCAGCGGCTATCACGCGATCGCTTGGACGAACCGCATTTGTAAAGTTCAATGCGGTGCCGCACCACGCATACCTCAAGCTCAAGATGCCAGGCCCTCGAGGAGTAATCACGGTCAATGGAAACACCGAACGCTCTCCGAACGAAGGAGCATACGGCGCCCTCGCGCGGAGGTGCAAAGCAGCCTCTCACAGCAATTCTCGAGTCCGCTACTAAACATCCGGACACCGCTGCCGCCGCCAGAGTAACCTACAACAAGACCGCTGGCATGATCCGAGCACGCAGAGCAATCCGGCCCAACCCCAGCCCTCGCGAAATTGCGAAGCCGAGATTACGCGTACATAACTACGCCCGGAGATACCATGGGCATGAGGGAAGGGCACGACCACGGCATGCCTGCACGCGGCTCAACCGCACTGGGGCCCGATTGTGTCATTCTTTTCTTTCTTCTTTCTCTTACTTTCGGGACTCCGTTTTCCGAAGCCCCGTCCGCACTAGAATTGCCGAACTCACGATGCAACAGCCGTGGAAGCGTAAAGCTACGTCGAGTGTCCAGGTGGTCTCTACTACGGGCATTATACCTATTTTACATACCATCCCGCAGCTTACACCTGGAGGAGGACATGTTAAATAGTCCCATCCCTTGCTTATCGCACTATTTGTATCGTTCTGCTTTCATTGCAATACCTTTTTGAATAAACAATACATAGCTTTTGCCTATTATTGCACTCCTTTCTTTATCTATATATATGTTCATTCATGACATGTTGCACCCGTACACTTTGGTACGGCCAATACACCAGGGGCTTAAGTACCTCAAAAATATGGTGTGATAAGTCCGAACACTTTCACAAGTGCGGCACCCCAAACTTATAGCATTATATGCATCGGCTCCGAATCATGTCTTGGGTCAATAGTTGGGTTTGCCCGGCTCCCATGTGTTGGTACCTTACGCCCGCTATATACGCTAAGGTAGCGCTGGGAGAACCACTGCGATTGTGCCCCGGTTGAGCTGGGTTGAGCACCTCAGTGGAGAAAGCTAAAACTGACCGTCATGATAGGGTGAGAGCCGGTCGCAGTTCGAGAGGTTTTTTTCGGGTCCCTAAAGACTTATGCCGCTTAGAGCGAGGAGTCGGCATTGTCCGGCCAAGGCGTGGATAGTGCCCCGAACTCGGTCTTCCGAATACTAGGGGCTTCGCCGAAATTTAAAATTATAGAATTCTATGGCTAAGTGAGAGTGTTCAAGCACTATAGTCCGTTGCCTTGTTCGCTATGCTGAGCGCCTCAAAGGACCCAAGAATGGGAACAAGAGCGCTCAAGTTTATCCCGAACACCCCAACACTCGTGGCATGGGGGCTGAAGCCAATGACTTGCCATCTCTCAAATTTGATAAACGGACGCACAGAAGGTAATATTGTAAATTCACAAGCGTTGCTTAGCGCATATGAACAAGTTTTCAGCGTACAGGATAACAAATGCGAGTCTATTCAAAAATTACATCTTTGGAGCATTCACCCGCTATAAGGCGGGCACCTTCAGATGCCCTCATAGTACATTTCGGGCTTGCGATGCTTCTTGCCCTTCGGTGGCCCGTCCGTCACAAGCTTCTGAACATCCAGCTTGCCCCAGTGCTCTTTAGCATGGGCAAGGGCCCGACGGGCACCTTCAATGCAGATGGAGCGCTTGATGACTTCAATCCATGGACAAACGTCCACCAGCCGCCGCACTAGCCCGAAGTAGCTCCTGTGCATGGCTTCCAATGGCCACAACCAATTATGAGGCCCTTCATGGCCTGTTCGGCGACCTTGTGGAGCTCGACCAGCTGCTTCACTGGTCGCTCAGGGCACTAGATGTCCGCCTCAAGATATCGAGAGACAGAACACCTTTTCCGCCGAGCCCCTCCTTGGCGCAGAGAACGCGGCAGCATCGTACACACTACGGGGCAGATCTGCGAATGCTCCTGGAGAGCTCCGGATTCGGGTAAGTAATAGATAATTCACTTTCACATGCTTGCTTTGCATAAAGAATGCCTTGCCCGCCGCTATCTTCTTTAACGATTAAATTTCCTGGAGGGCTTTTTGGGCTTCGGCCTTAGCGGCTTTGGCACTCTCAAGAGCCGAGGCGAGCTCAGACTCTCGAGTCTTCGAGTCACGCTCCAAACTCTCGTGTTTTTCCACGAGAGCCTGGAGCTCTTGCCGCACCTCCGCCACCCGCGCCTCCTGCTTCTCTCGCTCGGTGCGCTCCGCGGCCGCTTTGCTTTCGGCCGTGGACACCGCTTCCTTCAGGGTCGCCACCTTGTTCGTGGCCCCTACAATACCCACGTTAGTCCTGTCATTTTTGCAACCAAATCCTTTCTATAAGGTATTACTTTAATAAGTTATTACTTACCTTCCTTGTCCTCGAGTTGCTTCTTGGCATGGCCGAGCTTGTTCTCGGATCGCTCGAGGCTCTGCTTCAATGCATTGACCTCCGCAGTCAGTGCGGCAGAGGTCAGCAGCGCAGCCTGCATTCCCATATTGACATAATTATGTTAGACTCCTCAGATATCTTTTTAGATCCTCAGTCCGCTTTTCTTTCCAAGACCGAACTAAGCATCAGGGCTACCGTCTATGCGGTAATATTTTTACATATTCTAAACTTACCTCAAAGCCTGTTAGAAGGCTGGTATAAAGCTTCACCAGCCCGCTCTTGGCGGATGAACTTTCTGGATCACCACACTCATAATAAAGGCGATGCTCCTCATCGATGGAGGCGCCGTTAAGCGCCCCAGAAGCTATCCGTGCCTCCGGATGGACGGAGTTCACCGGCGTCGCAGTCTTGCCCTTCTTACAAAGGGGCCGCTTGTCGGACTTCAGAACCACTGAAGGTTCCGGTACAGAGTCCGGCACAGGGCCGGACTTAGAGCCATCTGGGGTCTCGCCCCCTTTGCGCCCGGAGTCCAGGAGGTGCGCTTTGCGGCGCCACCAGACCACCTCCTCTGGCTGGGCCCTTTGGGACTCCACCGCGGTGTCGCTCAAGGCCGGGAGGAGAAGAGGCGGTCGGAAGTGAAGTGCTGTTCACATCCGACGAATCTAGGGAGCCGCTCGACGAAGCGGCGAGCTCGTCCTTGGGCGGGCTACATGGTTATATTCGGCGTTAGAAGACACTATGCGCAAAATAAAAAGTCATGAGCTATTCCGGAGTTCGGACACTTACGATCTCGCCAGGGGCTTGGCCCTTGGTGGCCACTCCTCCTCGTCGTTGTCGGCGTTGGTGGAGATGTCCGGAGGAAGGGTCCTTCCTATCTTGGACCCTCCGCCTCCTGGGCCGGGCGGCCTTCCTTTTCTCTCTCTCACCGGGAGAGGCTTTTTCCTCCTCCTCGTCCTCAGGGGAGGATTCCGCCTCAGAGTCGTCCGACGATGAGTCCGACAGCACCTAGCGCCGGGATCTCCTTCGAGTTCCCGTGGCCTTCTTCTTGGCCTTCTTCTTCGGCACCACGTGAGGTGCCGGAGCTAGCAGCCCCGTCAATCGGGCGTCCGCTGGGTCTTCTGGCAAGGGGGGCGGACAGTTAATCTATCCGGACGTCTTCAGCCAGTCCTGTCAAAGGTTAGGGAGTTTTAGATCCCGCATAGAGTCAAACTATGAAAAAAGAGTCCCATAAAGGGAAAAATAACTTACCTCGCTGGCTTAATGCTGCGATCTGAATCCGCGATCTTCGCAGCGGATGCGGGAGCTTCGGCGCCCTTGAACAACACCTTCGAGGCATCTTCGTACGTAGTGTCGAAGAGCCTTTTCAGAGTTTGGTGCTGTGCCGGATCGAACTCCCACAATTTGAAGGCCCGTTGTTGGCATGGGAGAATCCGGCGGATGAGCATCACCTGGATTACGTTGACAAGCTTGAGATTCTTGTCCACCAGGTTTCGGACGCAGGTTTGGAGTCCGGACAGCTCTTCCGAATCACCCCACGTCAGGCCTGTCTCTTTCCATGACGTGAGCCGTGTGGGTAAGCCAAATCGTAATTCGGGGTCCGCCGCCCATTGAGAGTCGCGCGGCTCGGTGATGTAGAACCACCCCGATTGCCACCCCTTTATGGTCTCCACAAAGGAGCCCTCGAGCCATAGGACTTTGGCCATCTTGCCAACCATGGCACCTCCAAGACTCCGCTTGGCGCCGCCCACTACCTTCGCTTGACATTGAAGGTCTTCAGCCATAAGCCGAAGTGGGGCTAGATGCAGAGAAAGGCCTCGCACACGATGATAAACGCCGAGATGTTGAGGATGAAGTTCGGGGCCAGATCATGGAAATCCAAGCCGTAGTAGAACATGAGCCCCCGGACAAATGGGTGAAGTGGAAAACCTAGTCCGCGAAGGAAGTGGGTGAGGAACACCACCTCTCATGGGGCCTAGGGGTGGGATAAGCTGCCCCTCGTCGGGGAGCCGGTGCTGTGATGTCGCTGGACAAGTATCCGCCTTCCGCAGCTTTTTGACTTGTCCTCCGTGACGGAGGAGACCATCCACTTGCCTCCCGCTCCGGACATGGCTGGAGAAGGTTGAGGAGGGATGTGCGGACTTGGGCGCTGGAGCTCGAAAAGGAAATGGATGAGCAAAGGAGGAAAAAGGCGAGGTGAAAAGGGGATCCTTATCCCTTATATGGACGGACGGCTATGCGCCCCCGCCAGCCTGGTAAAACTCGCTTATCTCCCAAGCGCCGTAATCAATGGCGCGGTTGGGTTACCCACGTCCATATTGATGGGAATCCCGGAATAAGGGGGCATGATCTCCGCTTTGATAAGACGTGCCAAGGAAACCGCCTCGCTAAACGCACTGAGGTGGAATAGTAAAAACGATTCGTATAAAGGCCTGGCCGTGGTGTGATGTCACGCCGCCGAATGCGTCAGCAGATCTGTGCAAATGTTATTCTCTCTACGGTAGTATGTGGAACTTGTTTTGCAGAGCCGGACACTATCCTTGTGTTCAATATCTTCTATGAAGTATTCGAAGGAGGAACCCGCCTTGCAATGCCGAAGACAATATGCGCTACCGGACTCGTCGTCATTGAAGCTGGTTCGAGGGGCTACCGAGGAGTCCTGGATTAGGGGTGTCCGGATAGCGAACTATCACTGTTGGCGGACTCTCGGACTATGAAGATACAAGATTGAAGACTTCGCCCCGTGTCCGGATGGGACTTTCCTTGGCGTGGAAGGCAAGCTTGGCGATACGGATATGTAGATCTCCTACCATTGTAATCGACTGTAACCCTAACCCTATCCGATGTCTATATAAACCGGAGGGTTTTAGTCCGAGGACTAACAACAATCATACCATAGGCTAGCTTCTAGGGTTTAGCCTCTCTGATCTCGTGGTAGATCCACTCTTGTACTACCCATATCATCAATATTAATCAAGCAGGAGTAGGGGTTTACCTCCATCGAGAGGACCCGAACCTGGGTAGAAACATCGTGTCCCTTGTCTCCTGTTACCATTCTCCTAGACGCACAGTTCGGGAACCCCTACCCAAAATCCGCCGGTTTTGACACCGACACCGACATTAATGGGCCGACCCAGTTGTAGGCCCACAAGATTTTGAGGACCCTAGTAGGCCGGCCCATTAACTGGCTGCCATGTTTTGGGCCAAATGTCGGCCCATATTTGATCCGGTCCATTAATGGCCTGCCACGCTTGGGGCCTAATAGTGGCCCATATGAGATCCGGCCCGTTAAAAGCCTACCACGTTCTGGGCCAAATTACGGCCCAGATCAGGTCCGGCCCTTTAAGAGGCTTTGGGCTCAATTATGACCCATATCAGATTCGGCCCGTCAACTGGACACTATGCTTTTGGGCCCACTTCCTAAAGGCCCACTTAGTAATTCAGCCTGATATTAGTTTTGGCCTGTTAAGGGCCCGTTTAACATTTTGGCCCTATATTAATTTTGTCCTGTTAAAAGCCCGTCATATAGTTGGGCCTAACTACGGCCCGGTTTGTATCCGGCCTGCTTGCAGCCGATATCTAATTGGGCCAAACAAGGACCGAGAAATTTTAGCCTGTTAAAAGTCCGTGATTTGATTCGCACAATCATGGGCCGGGGTTCATTTTGGGCTGCTGCCGGCCCGTGAGCTGTTCGGCACGTTTCAGGCCCAACCTACATCGTGATTGCATGACGGCCCGATTATGTACCGTAATTTGACGGTTTGGCCGATTTACTGCGAAGACAGGATATATATATATACAGTAAAATAACTGCAGCATCGTGAATAATAAAAAACCTAGACTATACAATAAATAAATTACGGCATATTACATCCACTGGGCATCAAAGTTCGCCACTATGATAATAAAGCACAAGTAGACAGAAGATTACATACACTGGGCATCAAAGATCACCACCAGTGCAAATAAACACGCCGACAAAATAATATACAAAACCGACAGCACTTCAATAGAGTTCAAGAAAGGTTAGCCTCATTGGGAGCTGCAGACAAGCAGCTGAGCAAGATGATGAGACTGCGCTTGTTCAACACTTATATCTTCCTCAGTCTGAAAGATAAACAAGCAGACAAATGATAGGTTTTGCACATAAAAGTATCAGTGCTGACAATTCATCACATTTCTTAGTGACGAATAAAGTGACACCTTTTAAAATTGCATTACCACAATATGGTATTGTTCAGGTCAAGACATGGCAGTAAGTGACATTGTGAAGGAGTTGGCAGCTTCACGACACCACTGGATTACAGATCAAGAACTCATAAGTATCAGTGGTTAGTGTGTTGTCAATTTATACCATTTCAGATTGGAAAATAAAGAGAGGGTTTAAATAATAGTAGAATGATATGACATTGTTCATAATTAAGACATTGCAAAATATGACATTGTGCTGTAGTGGATAGGTTCACCACACCACTAGATTACGGATGAAGAACAGAAGCATACATGCAGTGCAAAAGAAGATCACTTGCTCTGTATAGTTTAATTTACATGGTATGAAGAAGGAACTTGGTTGTACAACTGAAAACTTAAATTGAGAAAGGACAAACTTTTGTTTATGAACTACATAATAAACTTTAAACAAGCAATTTGATGCAAACACCAAAAATAAACAGCTGTTGCAGTCATGCTTAACCAAATATATACAACAAAGTTTGAACGCTTGAGATGGACAAACTTACATTATTGGTGAAGACAAACTCTATAAAGGCCTTGTCCATGCTGATGGGGGGGGGGCAATTCAAGAAGTTTACCACAGAATCTTCTTCAAAAGCATTGCCTTTATTGTACATTTTGTTAAGAGTAAATATAGATGTGATAATATATGAAAAAATGTAGAATATTTAAGATAAGATGAAGAGTGATGCTACATAACCAAGTAGCTATAAATGTAAGTGCAGCAATAGAGGCAAAAGGTAGAGCCAAGAGCAATGCACAGCTAAACTTCTTCAGTACCAACCTTATGGTAAGAGTAAATATAGATCTGATGTGTAGAAAATGGAGGGCAAAGGAAAATAAGCTGCAGAGTGATGGTACATGAACAACTACCTGTCATTATAAGTACACTGATAAAGGACAGCATGTACTTACAAGAACAATGCAGAGCTAAAAAACATTGGCATTGGATATATTCTACACTAATGTAACCATTCATACAGATCAAATAATTTGGAGCGAACAATTGATAAGCAAGCTATCATGCATACTGCTGTCACATAATGAACCAGGTATGTATGCAAGTACAGTGATACAGGACAACAGATACTAACAAGAGCAAAGCAGCGGGCAGCATATTTGCGATATCCTATCGTTCTTGTCAAACCGGGATTCTTCTTCGAGCAGATTTCCTGCAAAAAAGATCCGTAAGGCACATGCGGAAAAGTAGAAGTTCAAATTGTCATGTGATTTCATAGACAGTACCTCATCCTGGGAATGAGACCAGTGCATAACAAGGTTTTTCCATTCAATGTCTTCTGAATTTAGCACAAGAGACTTCACCAGAATTCATTTATAGACTTGCCATCGAAGTGTGATTTCCTCAGGTAACATCGATACTGCTGCAATGCTTCCTTGAAAAGGGCAAGCAAGCTTTGCTCGTCATGACTATCCAGATTGACTCTCACCTACTTACAACAATAAAATGTAAATAACTGATGTGTTCAATCGGCAGAAAATAGGAAAATAATCGCCGTGAATTATAGCACTTATACGTAAGTGGGACAGGAAGATGTGAAAATGGTGTTTGTCTTCACTAAAATCTTCCCATGATGGGAATATATGCACGTAGTCCCTAACAACATTGAAAGCATTGTCTTTTAAACTGGCAATAAATGGAATGGGGTTCCAATCTGCGGGAATTGGCCGTCTCTGCAGTTGGGATAGGTCTTCGGCTGGTGGACTTGCTATACTTTTTGCTGGAGTGGGTTTTTTCTGTGGTACGGCTGGCGCTATGGCAAATGAAATCGGTATACCTTTTGCTGGAGTGCAGGTCCTGTGTGGTCGGGCTAGTGGTGTGGCCAGTGAAGTATGGGTACAGTCTGCTGGAGTCGGTCCTACGTTTTGTGTCACTGGTTGTACAACCAATATAAGTGTGGCGCTGTCTGATTTCTCCGGCACCACCACGTTATTCAAGGACTTTGCTGGTGCTCCTTCACGTTCGGCAATCACCCTCTTCCTTTTTGATGTCTGATGCACAAGAACAAAATTTGAGTGGAAAAACATGGTATGATGACAGATGGAATATGTATTGATAATGGATGGGCATGGCATCTCGAGTTATATCATGAGTAAACTAAGCAGATGGCGGTGCAACAAAGTAGAAGAAATGCAAGACAACATATGCTAGATACGCGCAATCAATAAAACCTTGCCAAATTAGAACATGCACCTTGATGGGTGAACAGGACAGGCCATCTGCCTTTGACTCCTCGAGGTTAGAATAGTCATTAGGATGATATTTTGAACAACAATCAACAGGTGGGGAGCGTACGAGTTTCATTGCTTCCAGACTGGCACTCAATGCCTTGGTGCCAATTTTGTAAGTCATTGCAGTGTTCCAGAATATTCTTCTGATGTGCGGATTCTGATATTCACTGTAATTGCGTATAATATCTGAGAACCATGAAAACATAAATAGTTGTGAGATTATCTTTGTAATGCAGATGATATTCTAATATAGGGACGCCCATGTAAACACTTGTGTGCTATCACTGGATTCTGATGAGAGAGCTCATGTGGGCTGTAATATGGTGCGTGCATTTATATAATCTGGCACAAGTACACAAAAAAATAGGCTCCAGAAGTAAGGATAGCTAGCAGATGATAGGTTCATAATATACTGTATAGAGAGTTTATTGCCAAGCCGTGATAACAAGAGCACACAACAACTAGACAGATCATAGTGTCCATAACAGGGGTACACCATAACCAGGATATATAAATCGGGAAAGTGGAACTGGCTGGAAATTACGATGTTGTATTGCCGCTACTAATTGAAAGCCTATCAATCACGTACAGGCCAGCTCTATCAGCTGTTGACTGCAGATGTCCCTGCTCCCCTTCCTGACAAGGAACATACTGTGCTTCCCATACAGAACACCGCACGGGCCGCCGGCCGAACCACCGGCCCCACCGCCTGTGTTCCTCCGCCACCCCCACCCCCGCCCCCACCACCCGCCGAGTTTTCTTCGTTCGACGAGGCCCCACCACCGCCCCCCACAACCATCGGCCCCACCCGAGCCCCTTCCTTCGCACCGGTGAACTCCGGCAAGCTCTGAAAAATTGACTGACCCAATTTTGAAATTTAGTCTACTGTGACTTAACTAGTGTGGAACATAAAAGGGGAAAACCATAAGCATTGCGAGTATGGTGTTGAGCGTGCCATGGCGGATCTGAAGGTGCAAACCGGACAAAGGAAACTTCGCAACCAAGACAAGAAATCAGGGTAAACCAGTGGCGATCTATTTTCTTGTTGCGATAAATAAGTTGAGCAGATACGAAAGAGTACCGCCTCAGTGCGGCGCTGCACGATCTCGCTGAGAATTTGACGGTGCTGCGGTAGCGATGGCTGTCGGCGGCGTGGAAGCAGATCTAGGAGGGTAGACGGTGGCGGCGGGGCGGGGCGCGGTGGACAAGACGGTCGTAGGAGCGGCACCGGCAAGCTGGACGACGGCGGGGATGAAGCGAGAGGACGGGATGCAATGATGAGAGAGGTTGATCTCTTGTAATGGACGGCGGCGTCGGGGTATCAGCTCCGGCATGGTGGAGGAGGATGGCGGTGGATGGGGTGGCGAACGGCGGCAGACGGAGGAGGGTGGGGTGGAGAGGGTGTTTTGGCACCCACGGAGTACGAATGGCGAAAAGGAAGGTAGAGAGGAAGGGGGAACCATGTATTCAGGGCGCGCTTGTCTCAAATGCGAGGAAATTTACAAACTTAGCCCCCGTTTCAAATTTTTACTACATCACATCAACATTAGTCGGTTGGGGATAGGACGGTAATCTCGCATACACTGAATATTTGCCAACGAGAGTTTGTTTTTGGCGCCCACCGTGTATGAATATGAGTCGGGGAGGGATTCGATTTCGGCCGAGGACACACTGTGTTTTGGCGCCCACCGTGTATGAATCTGGGTGAGAGGCGGTTACGTCACGTTTGGGTGAAATTACAAACCTACCCCTATCAAAACCTATAGAAATCCAGCAGATAGGCTTTGCGTGGCAGGGATAGGCAGTAGTGATTTCCATCTCGCAGATTTTGGTTTCGGGTGGTTACTGTGACTTTCCCCGCTTCGTTCAAATTTTGCAGAGTGCACGTTTATCGTGCCAACTCAATTCGAATCCCGTTTGTATTCTATTTTTTTCGGACGGGATCCATTTTCAATTTTAATTACATTCTATATACATCATTTTTTTATATATACTTTCAAAAACACAACAAAGAATTCTGCTCCTTTATATGTATAATATGATTTACAAATACAACGATCTCGAAATCTTAAGGTTGAATTCGAAAAAATTTAACCAAATTATGTTCTACTAAAATGTATGGATTAGTAATATCTACATATTAAATAATATAGATGTGCGTGAATTCATATGAGTATGCATGTTTGATAGATCAATTTTGGTTCGAGTATGGATTAGATGTATCATCATCTCGAATTCAAATATTTTAATCCCTTTTTTGTTCACTCCTTTCACGCCCATCTCTCTCGCATGCATGCTCCTTCAGGTAGCTATCACTCTATTTTCTCCAGCTCACCTGCACGCTCACTTCATGTTTCTCCTATCCTCGCAAACATGGTCTCTCGACGTCTCCCTTGAGAAGTGTCACACTCTCCCTATCATTATACATTACACGGTTTTCATTATCTCTCATGTCTCTACTGTTCTCTGGTATCACTCGGTACCTAAGCTTTCTTTTTCACCGCCACACACACAGTCTCCACTCGTCTTTCACTTTGTCTTTCTCTCTATGGGATTCTCTCACACACCCTATATGTCTCTACATATGACTCATACCACTAAAATTACTCTATCTATCTCTCCTGTAGACACAACATTTGTTGCGGTCTCCTTTTCGTCTCCATCCCAAACTGACATTATTCATTTGTTTACCAATCAGACAACCCCGACTACCGTCTCCTCTCTCTCTCACAGACACACACACACACAACTCCTGCTTCCACTCCCTTCCCGACCACCGCTCTCTCTCACACACACAAAACTCTCGCGCCGCACCTCGACTCATATTTCTCTCACAAACATTTATCGACTAGCTAGCCTCTAGATAGGTTTATACACCCGCACACTCGTGCTTCCACCATCGCATACATGTCTCTCTCCCGCTCCTTGTGTCTATGTAGATTTTTATTCCCTTCTTAAGACATGCCCTCTCGATCGTGCACACTCACACTATCGCCTCATTTTAAGCTGATACCTATCGCACACACATTCCTTGTGTCTTTGTCACACATGCACTCCGTCCTCCTCCACTCTCCCTCTCTCTCTCATACACGAGCTTTTTACAACAACTAGCAAGATGCCCATGCGTTGCACGGAACATCAAGATGCATTTGTATGAGTAGTTTATCTTGTGGGGGAAAAGGATGAACGAGGAAGGCCTTATTTGCAAATGTGGAGAGGGTGTGGGTATCTTTTGCAAAATTGTTATAGTTTCCTTCCTATCCGTCGGGGTATAGATCGGACGTTTATATTGCAGGATGGCAGGCACACGATCATCACCGACAATGCTTTTTATAAGAGTAGGGATAAAAATAGAGTTGGTGATGATGGTGGGCCTGCCATCCTGCAATGTAGGTCGCTCGATTTATATCCGATGGATCGGAAGGAAAATATGGCAATTTACCGCACTCTTCACCACATTTGCAGATAAGGCCTTCCTCATTCATCCTTTTCTCCCACAAGATCTTGATGTTCCGTGCAACGACAAGCATCTTGCTAGTAAGAGTAGAAATTAGACATATACCACTTCTAATCTTGAAACCAACAACATTCCTCCCTTATCTCATCAAAACCGCCAAAGGAATATATTTTGAGTGAAACATAACATATTTTTAGTGATATACGTATTTCAAAACTACACTTTTTTCTATCAAATCGGTGAATATGTATTAATCTACTTTGATCGTGTGGCAACGCATTGGCACATTGCTAGTAGTTATTATAATTTTTTGGACACCAGGCAAACGGTGGAGTACATATACGAAGAGAAGAGGCGCACGCACGCAGTCGGCCTCTCGCTGTCTCGCACACACGAGTGTTACGTAAAGGTGACGTTAACAAATAAACCCTAAAACCCTAGGTGCACGATTGCTGCATTCGCGGGTACCGGGTACGTGGTGGAGCACCTTTGTAGGAATAGTCAGCTTGTGAGATAATTTGATCCGTAGGAGTTGATGGTCGGGACCACAGGTGAACGACTTGGAGCGCGGTGGCTCGCCAGTTGCCACAGATCGAGTAGCCACGTTTAAAATATCGTTTTTTTAGCGGGGTTAAGAGTTCCGATTTTCAATGGCGCGTTATAAGGAGTAAGTAGTTTTTGGAACGATTGGTATGGAGCGAAAATGGAATTCATAGTACTACGTACCTCCTTGGCATATGGTTGTATGGGTTTTTTTGCGATGGAGGTTGTATGGGTTTTTGTTGCAAGATGTTGAACCTGGTAGTTCTAGGGCAAATACTATGGTTTAGATTTAGATGCTAGTTTTCAGTAATGAAAATAGGAAGGGGAAACCCTTCTTTGATTAAAAAAAACTACTACCTCCATTCTGGTTTACTAGTCCCCATCGTACTTTGGGTCAAAGTTTGTCCACGAATTTTACTTGTAAAATGTGAATGGAAAATGAGATTTTGTTATACCCAAACAAAAAAGGACTGGAGGGAGTGATTGCTCTGACACGGATGCGACCTCTCATAGCGCAGGCATTGAACTGCGCGCCGCCAAGAGGGCCGACTCGCTGCAGCCCGGCTGAGCTCGCCTCCTCGCCGTGTGCAACCAGCTTAAGACTGCCCGCCTGCCTTCATTGAATCCTGCTGTGTGCCGGGCAACACGCCCTTCCATGAGCAGCAGGCATTTTAGAACACAAAAATGACTAAAATATAATTAATTTACGCATGGTCTTGACTTGTTGTGCTCAGACCGGTAGCAGGAACTAGTAGAGGATTTTCTTTATTTATAACTCTCCTCACATTTTTTTGGCTTTGAAGTGAATCATGGTTGTGGACATTATGTATGAATGTGCAGATATCTGTGAACATGAGTTTGATGTGCAAGTTGAACTTGGAATGTCGGGCTTGCACGTGAAATATACCATGTCCAATGCTTCGTCTGTTATTGGCTGGAAAGTAATTGCTGTTATTACATGACCCAAAAAAAACATTTTGTGCCACATCAGTAGATGCACGGACATCACAACAGGCATGCTGACTGGATAAACATTTTTACCTAGCTATTATGAAGGAAATTTTGTATTGACAACAGTTTTAGATAGCAGGAGACGCCAAGCCTGCTCAGCCTCTGCTAGCTTATTTCTGGCTTCTTCCATCTCTTCTTTGGCTTGGGTGAAGAGAGCATCTGATTGCTCTTTTTGCTTCTTCAGGAACTCAGCTACATTCTCAAGGGCTGCTGCACGCTTTCTTTCAGCCTTTACTAATGCCACGAGGACACGAACAGCTGACGTGTCCACCTGCCTCGTGTGTAATCCAGCATCATCTGGGAATCTGCACCTTGTGTCTAATCCAGCATCATTAGGGAACTAGCACCTTGTGTGTAATCCAGCCTCATTTTGGAAACATGATCTCGAGGTTGACCGTACTTCCCTCCTCGCAGGAACTGCATTCTGACATGAAGTTACTTCTTTTTTAGATCAATACTCAGAGCAACCTAGATCCATTTAGTAGAAGCCAGATAAACAGAACTAGGAGAAGTGAATTCAAAAGGAAAAAATAAATAAAAACAGACTACAAGGTGAGAACACCCACTTCCTACATCAAGCTAAAAATGAAAGCATTAGGACGATTAAGACTCTTCTTATTACACATCAAAGAACACCACGCTTAAGAGAAAAAGAAACTACAACATATACACATCGAAGAACACGAGGCTACACGAAAGTAATTGAAAGGGTGTTACTTACAAAAGCTCGTTTTACAGGTTCGGTGCAGCTCCTCTTTAACTTGCCACGCTCCTTGAAGATGTCCCGAATATCCCGTGTTTGGTCTTCATTGCTCCTCTGTATGTTCCCACTCATGGTTTTAAAATCTTAACATGGCAAGAAAAATATCTACTAGTAATACTCGCGCATCTTGTGGGCAACATTAAAGCACTCGTCTTCCATGTTAGAGCATCTCCAACAGAATCGCAACGCGCCGCGCTTTAAAAAAGTGTTTACAGTGCTGAGATCGAGAATTAGATACTAGGGAGTAGAGGATAGTTCTCAGCATAGATAGATAAAAAAAAAGTTAATTCAACTACTCCTCGTCGTCCGACTCCTCCTCGGTGATGTCCTCCTCCGACGTATGACTGTAGGCGTGAAGATACCGATCGTCGTCGGATTCCCAGGGCGATGCTGCTCCTAGCCTCATGTTGAATTGAGCGTCCGCTTTTCGCCTACGCTTGTCCTCGTGATAGGCTGCTCGCTCCGCCCTCCACTTATCCCTCTCCGCCCTCCTTTGCGCGTAGAACTCGCGCTCGTTGATGATGTCCTGCGGGAAGTGTTGGCGCCACAGCGCCATGGCTTCCTCGTCCATCTTGGCGATGCCGAGACGGTGCTCCCGCCACCGGTTGTCGCGACGATCCTCATCGATGCTAAGCCGCGGCAGAGGCATGAGCTCCTGCGCCTGCTCCCGTGTCGTACGCGCGGGCGGCCTCGTTGGCAGTGTCGAAATTGCCGAGGCCAAGGCGCATCCCGCGGAACCGGATCTCGGCGGAGAAGCCACCGGAGGGGCGCGCGCGAACGCCGCGGTATCCCCAAGTTTCCCGGCGACGCAGCGGCATGGTGGCGCGGTGGCGGCGAGGCGAAAAACAGCGGGGAGAGAGCGGTGGCGAGGCATAGAGCGGGGAGAGAGCGGTGGCAAGGCACAGAACGGTGAGAGGGCGTTGGATTTTATAAACCGCGCCGTACGCCGCGCACCAAAACTAGCGCACGCCCGTCCGCTTTTTCCCACACGCGCGTGATCCTTTCCAGCGTGCCGGATGTCTCTGCTATCTCTACTCTCTTCTCTACTATTATATTTATTTTATATTTAATATTTAATATTTATCTCTACTTCCTTTACTGTCTACTTTTTTTCTCTATACTTTTTTCTTGCAATATAGGCCGTCCGATTTATATCGATGATAGGAAGGAAACAAATGGAATTTTGCAAAAGATACCCATACCCTCTCCAGATTTGCAAATAAGGCCTTCCTCGTTCATCCTTTTCTCCCACAAGATAAACTACTCATACAAATGCATCTTGATGCGTGCAACGGATGGGCATCTTGCTAGTTCTAAAAACATTTCCATCATTTTCCACACTACTGGTTGCAGATGAAAAACCTACCCAAGCACAGTGCGATACAGGAGCGACGCAGAATTACAAGCTGATATTCTGTTGGACAATGGAGGCTATAACCAATTACTTTTACGGGAACAATAGAACCCAGGAAATTTTAAGGGTAGGTATGAACAAAATTGGAACTGCACATGTACTGCTAAGTGATTCAATACACACATTACCAATCGAGGAGGAGAACGATGGTCGCAGCGGCCTCTGTGAGTCATGGTCGGCAACGGGAGTCAGTTCATTGTCCACGACGGTGGTACTTCTGCGCTTGGCGTCGGTTTCCGGGAAGCAGATCCGAGACCGTGGAAGACGATGCCGGTGAAGAGGCTCCGTGTACGAGGACGATGGTGGACCAGCTCTAGTGCGGCGTACGAGGTCGTCGATGAGGCAGATGCGCTGCGGTGGACGAGTGCGCCGATGTAAAGGGGAGGAGCACGAAGGCTGCAGTGCCGTGGAGAAGTCTATTTTGCGGTGGGGATAGAAATTGGGGAGTATTCAGGTGTACTACTCTGGGTGCCGGGGTTGGTTTGGCTGGGTAGTGTGAACCAGAAGTTACGAAAACAGCCCCCTATCAAGCGTCATCTGTAGGCCTGTTCCGAAGGCTATGATGGTAACTTCCCACTGCTCGAATCAGGGTCGCGAGAGATTTTCTCGCCGACCTCAAAATTTTGTGACACTGGACTCCCCGTGTGGCGTGTTGAGTGATTCGGCTAAGCAACTAGCGAGTAGTAGTAGTAAACTTTGCATATTAGGTATGACCGAAGTCAAACTTCCTAAAGTTTGACCAATTTTATAGAAAAATATAAACATTTACCATAACAAATATGTATGATGTGAAAGTACATTCAATAATGAATCAAATGGTATTTATTTGTTATTGTATATGTTAATATTTTTTGTTATAAGCTTTCTGAGAGTTTACAAAACTTGACTTTGACCAATGCTAATACGCCGACTTAAATAAAAACGGAGGGAGTACACATTTGTTTTCTTAGTTTGTAGTGAACTAATCATTTGTTGAAATTGTGAAATAAATATATTAGGCTATTGACTTCGAATGTAATGGTCTATACAATTCAATAGTTACAATCATTGTCGAATCCCAAGATGTATACAAGGTCTATAGTACTTCACAACATGCTCAAACTCACATAATCCCAGTCAAATGAGAATCTAAATGCATTTCATTGTTATTACTTTGTAGGATACAACAAAAACAACCATAACTCTACATCATCCATTATAGAAGCAACATTTTGACATATCCCAATGTGTGAATGAAACGTGCAGAGAGAGCTTTTGAAGATGGAGCAGATAGGGCGGGAAAGATTGTATGTATGTGGACGAGAGAGTAGGAGACAAACCTAACGAGACAGAGAGAGAGAGAGAGAGAGAGAGAAAGAGAGAGGAAGAAGTTAGGTCTGTGAGAAAGATGGATACATGTAATATACATGAGATGCGTGTGCATCTGGATTCTGTATACGTGGAAGGAGAAGAGACAATATGTTTGATGAGAGAGCTGGAAAAACATGGACAAGAGGGGAAGGATCTCGTGGGTTGAGGGATTGACAATTTTGTGCGGGGGAGAGAGGGATTGGTAATTTTGTGCAAGGGAGAGAGAGAGAGAGGGTGGGACGAGGAGTCAGTCAGCCATCGTCACATCACCCTGCTTCCAAATGACCCCGCATTCTCTAGCACGGTGTGGTCACCGTCTTCGATCTGCTCGATGCCCTCTTTGAAGATTGAGGTGTTGTGCATGTTGGGGTGCAAAGAAGCACAAGTGAGAGTGGTCGCCGTATAACCTTGGATGGGGATGAATTGTGTGCTCGGGGGAGTGTGTGTGTGTGTGTTGTGCTGCGTGTGTCTCTGTGTATGTGTGTGTGTGTGTGTCAGATATTGAGACAAAACAAACCTAAGGAGAGAAATGGGTATTCACGAAGAGATTGTGCGGGCCTTGAGGTGGGCAGGGGCCGGGTGAGGGTGTCAAAATGTGCGCGTTGATGCATGTGTTGCATGCGACCGTGCGAGGGACGGACGAATCGAGAGAGATGGTTGTTGTGTTACGGATGCTCCTCTCTCTCTCTCTCTCTCTCTCTCTCTCTCTCTCTCTCTCACACACACACACACACACACACACACACACAAGTAAACTAGAAGGCCGTTCTCTCATGTATACACAACGTATCGGCATCTGTCTATGTCTCACTCATGCATGATGATTTGCACATTCACACCTCTCTATGGCTGTATCACACGCACACAGTCTCCACATTGCCCTTCTGCCACAACACACATATGGACACATACACACGTTCTCTCTCAGTCACACACACAAAATCAGTATTAAAAAAACTACGTCGCACCTAAAACGTCCAAATCCAAATAAACACGAACTGGAGCTAAATTCAAATATATGGAAATATTGCAGCGTCAAGAACTTTCACAGGAAAAAAAGTTGAGTAATATTCGAGGATTGTTTTCACACACACAAAAAGGTTCGGTGGATGTCCTTCGAGCGCGACACGGTGGCGCACCGTTCGATCGACCGCGCGGCCGCGATTCACACGCTTGCACAGGATTCCGTATCGTGGCTGTGGTACTAAATAATAAAAGTGATGCCTAAGTCTAATGTTTACGTGTACTAGTACGGTTTTCTTTTAAGTTTGACCAACCTTATATATAAAACTAAAGTAAGCTCCCACACGCGCACTCATCAATATGCCGCTGCCGCCGTTGCGCATGCCGGCGCCCGCCTGCTCCGGTCAACAATTTCTCGCCCATCACCGCCGTGTCGCCGCCATCCCTGTGCCATGAAGCCGAAGGCTTGCCCCTCACGTTGTCTGCAGTCCCTCCTCGCGATGCCGCCGTGCTACCAAGCACGCGAGCAGCTGGTGGAGTCGCGTCTATGCACGCAGCGTACGAAGAGGAGGACGAGCGCGTGCTCCAGCACGCCGGCGAGGAGGAACTAGCGTGTCATTGTCGTCTCCGCCCGCGCGGAGGAGGCGCGCATGGTGGCTGTCGCGGCGGAAGCCGGGCGCGCGCACGTCGAGCCCGCAAACCGGGTGCGGACATGGAATCTACCTTCGTGACCTTGAATGCCATGTGGATCCTGCAATCTGAAGGAGCAATTTGGGTCAGTCGACTCATGTGAGCCATTTGACGCAACATGGATGGATAGAAGGGCTTCTTCCACCTCTTCTGCCGTCTTCTTCCTTCGCTCCGTCGAACTTCTTTCACAAATCGACTGACCCAAATTATACTACTAGTACAAACATATTAAGTACAGTAGGAACACGAAGATACGAGCAGTGGTACCAACTGCAAGAAGAACAGTAGTAAGACATAGTACTAGTACTACTGTACGTACTAAAGAGTTCAAATAATGAGAAAGAACATAAACATAGTTCTGCTGGGGCCTCAGCACAACACACCCTTGGAAATAAACTAAGCAACTAGTCCACTTGACACTGCAATAGAACCAGCATGAGCGACGGCACTGTCACCTACTCGGAGTCTGAGTCCACGTCCTCGACTTCGTCCTCGTCCCTCTTCCTCTTCCTCTTCGTCGATGCTTCTTTGCTTGAACCCGACACTGGGCTCTGCTTCTTCATCCAACCGTTGTAGATATTTAAACAAAGGTAGGCATCCATTGTTGCGTACAGGATGTGATCTTCATCTAATGTCTTCGACTCCCATGCATGATGAAACTCGTGGTGAGGTTTCTTCAGTTTAGCATACGAACGATCAATCATGGCTGCTGCTAGGGTCAGGATTGAAGGCTGAGAGGAGGACACTAGGCTTGCCTTCTGGAGATCAAAGGGCTGGCCTACAATGAGGCCTATCCGACCCAGGATTTCCTTGTCGTTCCTAAAGTCTACAATAACGAATTTGACTCGGCCGCCCTTGAGGAACTTCTTAAATTGCTCGCACTCAACATCGGCGTGGCATATGTGGTAGACCAAGCATAAGTCATGCACGCAAACCAAGATCACGGCGGGCATCTTCTTCTCTGCCTCCTTTAGTTTCTTCTCGCTTCCCAGGACTGTGGTGTACTCAACATCTAGCCCAGTGACCCACTCATCATTTGAGTTTTCGAACATGCGTTTGAAGCGAGCAAGGCATTCTTTCACCGTTGCGGAAGAATGGGTGTAGATGACGTCGAACTCATCGCCGGTGATGGTTCTAACATTGTACTCACTACCGATCATGGAGATTTGGGACGCCATGGATTTGGGAGGAGGGTTAGGATTAGTGGAACTGCCATAATATGAAAGGACGGGACGACTGGGAGCGAACTGTTGTAAGGTACTGTACTACTAGTAGAACACGGGGACGAGTAGGGCGTGCGAACGGCGTGGGGTTGCTAGCTTGCCCGGTTGATGAACGGCTGCAAGCCCACAAAGAGTTCTCGAGAACTATGCGGGACCCACTAGATGTCATGTCTACTAGACCCATATCGTAGGCCTGACGGTATAGCTTCTGCCTGTTCGCACGCCATGCCGGCGCGTGGATGTAACTTCACTTAATTCCGTCAAACGTCGCGCCTCCCACGACCTTTGCCTCCCTCGCGCGGTCGCGCCCTTTGAGACTTCGACCGGCTATAAATGAGCAATTTTTATTGCCTTTTTTTAGACAAGCAAATTTTTTTGCCTACTCCGCATGCATGATACTCCCTCTGGTCCTTTTTACTCCCGTCAACCGTTTGCAAAGTGTTTGACAAAATTTATACTTTTTTTTGAACACCGCCTTATATTAATTAACCAGCCACACCAGTACACTCATTCGATACAATATTCACCACACAGGGCGGTACGTTATTTACAAGAATACCATCTAATCTATTGTCAAAGCTATACTTAGCGATTAAGTGTGCCACCTTATTGGTCGAACGACTAATCTTTGACAATTGAAGATTGCTGATCAACTTCGAGATGCTCAATGCTTTCATCTTCAGGTCACGCATAGCAGACCTGTCATATTCCCCCGATGCAAGAGACGCTACCACAAAAGCGCAATCAATCTCTAAAATTACAGGATTATGAAGAGAAATACCTATGTAGAGACCGGCAATGCAAGCCTTAAGCTCCGCTTCCTCCATGCTTTGAAAGGCATCAATGAAATCCCACGACCATATTTATACTAAAAATATCAATATCTACAATACTGATTATAATGAGTATAAGAACTACATTTTATAATGAGTGTAAAAATATTGATTTGACATTGTGAATGTTGACACATTTTTCTATAAGTCTGGTGAAAGTAGAGGTACATTGACTTCAGACAAAACTTAAATGCACAATGCAGACTAGTTCCTCCGTCCAGGTGCGTGCCATGTCCTATCTTGTCATCACAACAAGGTTAGCTATTAGAGTACCACTACCTCCCTTCTAGTTTAAAGGGCTCGATTCAAAATTTTCACCTACTCTTAGCAAGATAGTAGAGGCGGTGGAATAGTTTTTGAAGTCTACAAAAGTACTCAACTAGTGATATCGTTCTTCACAAAAAAATCTGTTTACCAATGCATGCATGAACACTAGTTACTCTAACCCCCCCTCTCTTCTTTAATTCTTTGCCACATCAGCATGTTTGCTATTCCCGTGTGCATGATACCAGCTAAAATACCACCATTATGGCCAGCCTTAATCATCGCATGCAATAATTTAGTGCACCTTGAAATATGAACATGTGTGGGGCGTGTATGTTTTTAATGACTTGAGACTATACCTAGCCCGGCATGCAAGATGACTTATTATGCACCGTTCCCCATACCTGCAGGAAGCCCGTTCGTCTCCAAATCTTTTGCTCTCCATGTGTGGAAACAATATGCCTGCCAAACTCTCCTTCTCCCTCTAGCGGTCCCACCACTCCACCCCATGTGAAAAAATCTGCATGCATGACTCTCCTCCCCACGCCGTCCAATCCACAGACCAGCAATATTTCCACCCCTTCGCTCCCCGTAATTTACTCCAACAAATATGCCCACGTAGCTGTTACTTAAATGCAGGTGCATTGGGTCACTGACATATGGGCCCAACAGGGTCCGCCCACATGTCGCTGACGAATCGACCTGTAGTTAAGTCGATGCAGCTCATCCATATCTTACGAGGTGTGCCATTGCTCGCTATAAATACTGCGCCCCCACGACATCGCTATCTCCTCCCCCTCACGTTCACGTTCATCGCTATCTCCTCCCCCTCCCTCTCACGTCGACCACCATGGCATCGCCCCTCCCAAGCCCTAGGAGCCCCTCACTGCAACGCGCGGATGGTCATGCGTCGCCATTCCGTTCCTCGCCGCCACTAGTCGAGGAGGACGCGTCGGTGTTCCGCTCCTCGCCGCTACACGACGCGTCGCCGTTCCGTTCCTCGTCGCCACTAGTCGAGGAAGACGCGTCGGTGTTCCGCTCCTCGCCACTACGCGACGCGTCGCCGTTCCGTTCCTTGTCGCCACTAGTCGAGGAGGACGCGTCGGTGTTCCGCTCCTCGCCGCGATGCGATGCGTCGCCGTTCCGTTCCTCGCCGCCACTAGTCGAGGAGGACGCGTCGGCGTTCCCACTCTCGCCAGCACGCGCGCCGGAGGACGCGTCGGCTCCATGCTACGAGGAGAACGCCGTGCCGCCCGCTGAGCCCCCCAGACTTGAGGAGCTTTGGAAAGAAATGGATGTCGCCTTGTGGGAGGCTTTGCCTCCAGCAGAGCGCGCCAAAATAGAGGCGGAGAAGAAGGCCGAGGAAGAGAAGCGCACCGCGGACCAAGGTGCCTGGGAGGCCTATGTCGCGTCCGAGATAGTCAGGCAATTGGCTGACGCCCTGAGTGCAGTCGGGACCAAGTGCCTCATCTACGCTTGGCGGTACGTGGACCGGGTGCACGCTTCCAGTGAGGGGGAGTACCTGTTGGCGCCGGATCACCACACCGGTGAGATCACGCTCGCCCGCCGGCAAGCCGCTAATCAGCACCTCGCGAGTTGCGAGGCTAAGGAAGAGGCGTTGTGTCGATGCGCTGGGAAACGACCGCGCACCAGGGCACTCGTGGCGCGCCGCAAGCGCTCCTGCGAGCGCCGTGGCTTTTAGGAGGAGTATAATTTTTGTTTCGTAAGGCCATCTCATTAGTTTTGGGACGCAATGATAAATCCCGAACATTCAGGAATTTTTAGTGTCCTTAATTAAGTATGTAAAAGGGAAAGTTTGGAAACCTTGTGTATTCATACGCATTTTGCAAGTACGTGCATATAGCACAAACTTTATTATATACTATCGCACTACACGTCTCTCTCGATATATGCTTGCAGACTGTGCTACTCCCTCCGTCCAGGTCAATAAGTCATCTTTGGTTGTGCATCGTGACCAAGAAGGAGGGAAAACTTATACACCTAGACGGAGGGAGTACTACTATTACTTATGTACGTGCAAATGCACGTTTTAACATTACGATGCTATTTTTGTAAAAGTAGAAAAACAACACTATTCAAGCTTGTGAAACGATTCAATGCAAAACAAATGCAAAAGTGCTCGTTTGATTGTTTAATTTTAGCTTCCTTCTCTATGGTTATTTCTCTGTCGTACTTTGTACGGAGTATCTCACTGGTTGGAAAGGCATGCAAATTCCCAAACCGCTTCCTACACCCTCTATCGAATTTTTTTGCCTAACAAGTTGTGTCATGCAATTGGGATTCCAACTTGAGTACTACTACTAGTAGGAGTACCAGGGGCCAGTTCTTTTAGGCTTCTATATTAGTAATCCCATAACTACTACCTCCGTCCTGGTTTATTGGTCCCCATTGTAATCTGTGTCAAATTTTGATCATAAATTTAACTAATGAAATGTTAGTGCATGTCACATGCACTACTCCATCCGTCCAGGTGAGTAAGTCATCTTAGGCTGTGCACCGTGACCAAGGAGGAGGAGAAAACGAGAAACGTTAATGATTGTTTGCTAATTAATAATATTGCATGCAATGAACTAACCACTGCATGTCGTGTTTGATATCTTAAGTCATTAAAAGCATGCACACTCTTTATCTCTTATTGGTTGATATGTCAAGAAACAAGAAACGAGGTAGAAGTTAATGCACCGCGCCTAAGTGTTTTGGGATTATTTGGTTTTCGTAAGATGACTTACACACCTCGACGGAGGGATTACAATGGTGAGGAATAAACCAGTTAAATCTTTGGTCAAAATTTAGCACAAATTACAATGGTGAGGAATAAACCAGGACGGAATAGTAGTTTAGAAGCCAAAGTAAATGAGTGAGTCGCCTTATTGTTACTCTCCGCTGTGACTAGTCTTGTGGGAAAAGCTGGGGAAGCCGCCAAAAGAACTGACCCTAGGAGTAGTAGCTAGGGATCGAGTGTGCGAGATGAACCGGAGAAAGTAAATGCAGAGAGATGAAATGCAAAAAAGATGGAGGGATGTGATGGTTGCTTGTCCGTTTATTTTACCAGGCTACTAATTACTAGGAGTGGTTGGGTTTTGTGATATGATGGCTTTACTGCCGCGCCATGAGCGGGGTGAGAGGTGAGACTCCCGTGCAGCACCGCCCTCTACACTAGTACTACTACATCGGTCGTGGTTTATCCCCCATTGAATTTGACTGAAGATTTAACTGACAAAATGTTAGTGCATGTCAACAAAAACAATATCGTTGGATTTGTACTTGAACATAGTTTTCAATGATATAATTTTAGGTGACATGCATCATCATTTATCATACTATATATAATGTTAGTTCAATTTTTGGTCATACTAATCTATAGTAAGGTGCCCGTATGCTGTACGTAAGAGTGAAATGCATTGATCGGGGAGTTGTTTATTTTGACAAAGGATGTGGGGGTCATCTCATGTGTAACGAGTATCGATAGGTTTGTTCGGATATTATTTCATCTCTAGAGCTCACAAACATCCGGGTGAAATAGATAAAAAGTATCTTTTGCAAACAAAAGCCTTCAACTGTTCAACCTGCATCCAAAACTTGTGAAGAAATAACTCTTATTGTGCTTTGCAGGAAATGATCTTCAAGAATTAGTTTTTGAGTATCCATTGTTATACATGTTGGCTACAGATGACATGGCACTTTCTTATAGCCAACAGTTGGCTATACTATTTAAGTATTAACCATGCCCTTATACACCTAGACGGAGGGATTAAATCAGGATGACTTGGGAGGGGGCAGAGGATATGTAAGAAATGGTTCATCATAAGTCTTTCACCAGTACTGTAGTAAAAATTCATACATGGAAGATTCTAGACTAAACCATAAATGGATACACTTTTATTCATGCGCGATACTCCAATAGAGCACGATCATGCATGGAAGTCTCCACATACTTAGTTAGTGGATTACATTGATCGAAGACTAATGATCAACATTTAACTTGAAAATGCAGATGTCTAGGTGAACCTCCTTGGAGTCCCCGTGCACATTATTGGAGTTCAAATAACACCATGGGTTTTCCATGTCGACGTCGGTGGGAAGATCCCAGCTCGGCAGAGTCCAAGTATGCTTGGCGTAGCCAGTGTCGCCGACCACGTACCTCCGAGGGGTAGTAATAGTGAGCATGCACGCGTACATAGGCCTCGTGTCAGTGTCAGCGTCAGCGGCGTCGCCCCTGACGCACACTACAGAGATGTGGCGGCGGCCTGCGCGGGCCTCGCCGGTGGCCACGATCAAGAGGAAGACGCTGCCGTCCTCCTCCGAGACTAGCAGGCGGCAGTGATCCTCAAGCGACTCCGGCACGGTGAACGGGTAGCACGTGTCGTACTTGATGTTCTGCGCTAAGGGCCAGTAGTGACCGCTGCACGCATCCGTGAGGTAATGATGGAGGAGGCTCTGAACAGCTCCTCTATCATTGCGGTGTCGTTTTACAAAGTATTCAATCCGTTAACAGCGGACTAAAGGAAGCTTCTGGTGGCCTCCTGACGGGCTTCGAGGTAAGCCATGTAATATCCTTTTTTGCAAACAGAATTTCTTGTGAAATGTCATGCAATCCTCATATATAGAAGCCCCCGAGCCCTGGGTGAGTTTGAAAAACTCGAACGGGGATCAAATAAGCAAAAAATGATGGTTATAGAAAAAGTGAGTCGTGGCCCCCGAGACTCTGGAGGGTTGGAAAAGCCTGGCAGAGGATCGAAAATCGATAGGTCAGTAGTCTGATGTGTGTGTTATTGCGCAGGCCTCGTCTTTGGATGCGGCTACCAACACCGTGGAGCTGGCCGTGGTGAACCGAAAGCTCAAAAGCGCCGATGAGGAGCCCGACCTTCTCAATAAGCGGTTCGACGAAGCACAAGGTTAGTCCAGACTATACTTGTTAGTACTTCAGTGTGCCTTATCAAGCGAGGTATTCGGGATTGTCCCTAAACGAGGAGTGCTCAATTATTACTGCAGCTGCCGCCGAGGAGGTCGAGAACCTCAAGGCTAAGCTGAAGATGGCAAAGCAAGAGGCCGCCAAACAGAAGGCAGCGACCGATCAAGCGGCCGTAGAACTATTGACGGTGAAGAACGTCAGTGAAAGCACGAGGCCAGAGTGGCCAAGGTGCAGCATGAGCTTAAGGATGTTGTCACTAAATGTGAGGATCTTGAGCAGAAAAATAAGGGTCAAGCCACCGAGCTCTCCTCCATGAAGCTGGAGATCCAAGAGGCGAGGACGAAAATGCGAGGCGCCCAGGAATAGCTCCGCCAAGTGAAGTGACACGTCTCCAATGTATCTATAACTTTTGATTGTTCCATGCTATTATATTATCTGGTTTGGATGTTTTTATGCATTAATATGCTATTTTACATTATTTTTGGGACTAACCTATTAACCTAGAGCCCAGTGCCAGTTCCTGTTTTTTCCCTGTTTTTGAGTTTCACATAAAAGGAACACCAAACGGAGTCCAAACGGAATAAAACCTTCGCGATGATTTTTCTTGGACCAGAAGACAACCAAGAGACTTGGAGATGAAGTCAGAAGAGCCACGAGGCGGCCTTAAGGACAGAGGGAGCGTCCAGGGGGTAGTGCGCGCCTCCCACCCTTGTGGTCCCCTCATGCACTCCTTGACCTAATTTCTACACCTATATATTCCCATATATCCCCAAACCAACAGAGGTGTCCATGAAAACACTTTTCCACCGCCGCAACCTTCTGTACCCATGAGATCCCATCTAGGGACCTTTTTCGGAACCCTGCCAGAGGAGGATTCGATCACGGAGGGCTTCTACATCAACTCTATTGCCCTTCCGATGAAGCGTGAGTAGTATACCACTGACCTACGGGTCCATAGCTAGTAGCTAGATGACTTCTTCTCTCCCTCTTTGATTCTCAATACCATGTTCTCCTCGATGTTCTTTGAGATCTATTCGATGTAATACTCTTTTGTGGTGTGTTTGTCGAGATCCGATGAATTGTGGATTTATCATCAACTTATCTATGAATATTATTTGAATCTTCTCTGAATTCTTTTATGCATGATTTGATATCATTGTAGTTCTGTTCGAACTATCGCTTTGGTTTGGCCAACTAGATTGGTTTTTCTTGGAATGGGAGAAGTGCTTAGCTTTGGGTTCAATCTTGCGGTGTCCTTTCCAGTGACAGTAGGGGTAGCAAGGCACGTATTGTATTGTTGCCATCGAGGATAAAAAGATGGAGTTTTCATCATATTGCTTGAGTTAATTCCTCTACATCATGTCATCTTGCTTAATGCGTTACTCTATTCTTTATGAACTTAATACTCTAGATGCATGCTGGATAACGGTCGATGTGTGGAGTAATAGTAGTAGATGGAGAATATTTTCGGTCTACTTGACACGGACGTGATGCCTATATTCATGATCATTGCCTTAGATATCATTATAACTTTCCGCTTTTCTATCAATTGCTCGGCAGTAATTTGTTCACCAACCATAATATTTTCTATCTTGAGAGAAGCCTCTAGTGAATCCTGTGGCCCCCGGGTCTATTTTCCATCATATAAGTTTCCGATCTACTATTTTGCAATCTTTTACTTTCCAATCTATAACCAAAAATACCGAAAATATTTACTTTGCCGTTCATCTATCTCTATCAGATCTCACTTTTGCGAGTGACCGTGAAGGGATTGAAAACCCCTTTATCACGTTGGGTGCAAGTTGTTGGATTGTTTGTGCAGGTATTCGGAGACTTGTGCATTATCTCCTACTGGATTGATACCTTGGTTCTCAAACTAAGGGAAATACTTATCTCTACTTTGCTGCATCACCCTTTCCTCTTCAAGGGAAAAACCAAGGCAAGCTCAAGAAGTAGCAGGAAGAATTTCTGGCGCCGTTGCCGGGGAGATCTACGCCAAGTCAAGACATACCAAGTACCCATAATGAACTCTCATCTTTTGCATTACATTATTCCCATTCGCCTCTTGTTTTACTCTCCCCCACTTCTAAAACGATTTTTGAAAAGATTTTCCTTTTTATTCGCCCTTCTTCCGTTCGATCTTATGTTACCATGTGCCTTCTTTTTGCTTGCATCTTTTCTTGCTAAAAGTTTATGGATCCTCATCCACTTTCGAATATTTTTAAGAGATCCAATTATGATGAACCAATTGCTAGTGAGTTGTGTGCACTAGACTATCTTTATGAAGTTTTGCTTGGAATTCGTGAATCTGAAAATTGTGATCAAAAAATTTATGAAGTGATTCATGATAGATCTTGGAATGAAAAGCATGATTGCAATGATTTTATTAAAAATTCTATTAATGTCAATTATGTTAATTATATGTGAAACCCTAAGCTTGGGGATGCTAATTTTGCTATGTCTACTACTTGCTGCAATGATCATGATTGGGGTGATTCTTCTTATGATATCGAAAGTTTATCTAAGCCCTATGATGAATATGAGATTGATAATAATGTTTGCAATAATATTAAAAGTGGGTTTGGAAGAGTGTCGACTTTAGACCACATACTTGGAGAATATTCAATCTTATGAATTTTTTGATAAAAGTGGGTTCAGAGAGGTCATGACTTTATTTTATGATAATCCCACTATTTCAGAAGAGTGTCAACCTTGCATGCATGTGGATCATGAAGAGAAAAATTTATGTGATATTTATATTGTTGAATTTGAATATGATCCCACATGTAACTATTATGAGAGAGGAAAATATGGTTGTAGAAATTTTCATGTTACTAAATTACCTCTCGTTATGTTGAGATTGCTACTGTTTCTCAGTTCTTCCTTGCATATGCTAGTTTTTTCTTGTCTTGATAATTTTTTGCCTATAAGATGCCTATGCATAGGAAGTATGTTAGACTTAGATGTGTTTTTCACAGGCTATATGATGCTTTCTTTGTGCTTCACTTCTTGTCTTTCATGTGAGCATCACCGAAATTATCAATGCCTAGCTAAAAGGCTTTAAAGAAGAGTGCTTGTTGGGAGAGAACCCAATATTTTAATTTCCTGTTTTTTGAATAAATAATTCATCTATCCTCTGGTTATATGTCGTTTTGTGTTTTAATTAGTGTTTGTGCCAAGTAAGACCTTTAGGATGGCTTACGGTGATAGTTGATTTGATCTTGCCGAAAAACAGAAACTTTTGCGCCCAGGAAAATAATTTTCGTTTTTGACAAAAGCGTGCTTTTGATTTAATTCTTTTTGCAGAAGATTAATAAACAAATTTATTAGGTCTTCCTAATTATTCAGAATTTTTGGAGTTACAGAAGTATTCGAGAGTTACAGATTAGTACAGACTGTTCTGTTTTTGACAGATATTGTTTCATATGTGTTGTTTGCTTATTTTTGACAATTCTATGGCTAGTATCGGGGGGTATGAACCATGGAAAAGTTGGAAAGTAGATATTACACCAATATAAATAAATAATGAGTTCACAACAGTACCAAAAGTGGTGATTTATTTTCTTATACTAACGGAGCTTATGAGATTTTCTGTTGAGTTTTGTGTTGTGAAGTTTTCAAGTTTTTGGTAAGGATTCAATGGACTATGGAATAAGGAGTGGCAAGAGACTAAGCTTGGGGATTCCCAGGGCACCCCAAGGTAATATTCAAGGACAACCAAGAGCCTAAGCTTGGGGATGCCCCAGAAGGCATCCCCTCTTTTGTCTTCGTCTATCGGTAACTTTACTTGAGGCTATATTTTTATTCACCACAGGATATGTGTTTTGCTTGGAGCGTCTTGTATGATTTGAGTCTTTGCTTTTTAGTTTACCCCAATCATCCTTTTTGTACTCACCTTTTGAGAGGGACACACATGAATCGTGATTCATTAGAATACTCTAAGTGCTTCACTTATACCTTTTGAGCTAGGCAGTTTTGCTCTAGTACTTCACTTATATCTTTTAAGAGCACGGCGGTGGATTTATTTTATAGAAATTAATGAACTCTCATGCTTCACTTATATTATTTCGAGAGTCTTTAAACAGCATGATAATTAGCTTTGGTTATAAATTTAGTCCTAATATGATAGGCATCCAAGAGGGATATAATAAAAACTTTCATATAAAGTGCATTGAATACTATAAGAAGTTTGATTCCTTATGATTGTTTTGAGATATAAAGATGGTGATATTAGAGTCATGCTAGTGAGTAGTTGTGAATTTGAGAAATACTTGCATTGAGGTTTGTGAGTCTCGTAGCATGCATGTATGGTGAACCGTTGTGTAACGAAGTTGGAGCATGAGATATTTTGTTGTTGTCTTCCTTATGAGTGGCGGTCGGGGACGAGTGATGGTCTTTTCCTACCAATATATCCCCCTAGGAGCATGCACGTAGTACTTTGTTTCGATGACTAATAGATTTTTGCAATAAGTATGTTAGTTCTTTATGACTATTGTTGAGTCCATGGATTATACGCACTCTCACCCTTCCACCATTGCTAGCCTCTCTTGTGCCGCGCAACTTTCGACGGTATCATAAACCCACCATATACCTTCCTCAAAACATCCACCATACCTACCTATTATGGCATTTTCCATAGCCATTCTGAGATATATTGCCATGCAACTTTCCGCCGTTCCATTTATTATGACACGTTCCATCATTGTCATATTTCTTTGCATGATCATGTAGTTGACATCGTATTTGTGGCAAAGCCACCTTTCATCATTTTTTATACAAGTCGCTCTTGATTCATTGCACATCCCGGTACACCGCTGGAGGCATTCATATAGAGTCATATTTTGTTCTAGTATCGAGTTGTATTTTTTTAGTTGTAAGTAAATAAAAGTGTGATGTTCTTCATTATTAGAGCATTATCCCATGTGAGGAAATAGAAAAAGGGAGAAGGCCAAAAAAAGAGGAGGCCCAAAAAAAGAGAGAAAAGAACAAAAAATGAAAGAAAAAGAGAGAAGGGGCAATGTTACTATCCTCTTACCACACTTGTGCTTCAAAGTAGCACCATGATCTTCATGATAGAGAGTATCCTATATTGTCACTTCAATATACTAGTGGGAATTTTTCATTATAGAACTTGGCTTGTATATCCAAACGATGGGCTTCCCCAAATTGCCCTGGGTCTTCATAAGCAAGCAAGTTGGATGCACACCCACTTAGTTTTATTTTTCAGCTTTCATAAACTTATAGCTCTAGTGCATCCGTTGCATGGCAATCCCTACTCACTCACATTGATATCTATTGATGGGCATCTCCATAGCCCATTGACATGCCTAGTTGATGTGAGACTATCTCCTTCCTTTTGTCTTCTCCACAACCACCTTCTATTCCACCTATAGTGCTATGTCCATGGCTCACGCTCATGTATTGTGTGAAAGTTGAAAAAGTTTGAGAACATCAAAAGTATGAAACAATTGCTTGGCTTGTCATCGGGGTTGTGCATCATTTGAGTATTTTGTGTGATGAAGATGGAGTATACCCAGACTATATGATTTTGTAGGGATAAGCTTTCTTTGGCCATTTTATTTTGAGACGACATAATGCCTCGTTAGTATGCTTGAAGTATTATTATTTTTATGTCAATATTAAACTTTTGTTTTGAATCCTTCGGATCTGAACATTCATGCAACAATAAAGAAATTACATGGATAAATATGTTAGGCAGCATTCCACATCAAAAATTCTATTTTTACCATTTACCTACTCGAGGACGAGCAAGAATTAAGCTTAGGGATGCTTGATACGTCTCCTACGTATCTATAATTTTTGATTGTTCCATGCTATTATATTATCTGTTTTGTATGTTTTTATGCATTAATATGCTATTTTATATTATTTTTGGGACTAACCTATTAACCTAGAGCACAGTGTGAGTTCCTATTTTTTCCCTGTTTTTGAGTTTCGCAGAAAAGGAATACCAAACGGAGTCCAAATGGACTAAAACCTTCGTGATGTTTTTTCTTGGACCATAAGACAACCAGGAGACTTACAGATGAAGTCAGAAGAGACACGAGGTGGCCACGAGGATGGAGGGCGGCCCCCCACCCTTGTGGGCCCCTCGTGCACTCCCTGGCCTAATTATTGAGCCAATATATTTCCATATATCCCCAAACCAACAACGGAGTCCATGAAAACACTTTTCCACCGCCGCAACCTTCTGTACCCGTGATATCCCATCCAGGGACCTTTTCCGGCACCCTGCCGGAGGGGGGTTCGATCACAGAGGGCTTCTACATCAACCTGCTAGTAGCTAGATGGCATCTTCTCTCTCTTTGATTCTCAATACCATGTTCTCCTCGATGTTCTTGGGGATCTATTCGATGTAATACTCTTGTGTGGTGTGTTTGCCGAGATCCGATGAATCGTGGATTTATGATCAGCTCATCTATGAATATTATTTGAATCTTCTCTGAATTCTTTTGTGCATGATTTGATATCTTTGTAATTCTCTTCGAACTATCGGTTTGGTTTGGCCAACTAGATTGGTTTTCTTGCAATGGGAGAAGTGCTTAGCTTTGGGTTCAATCTTGTGGTGTCCTTTACCAGTGACAGTAGGGGCAACAGGGCACGCATTGTATTGTTGCCATTGAGGATAAAAAGATGGGGTTTTCATCATATTGCTTGAGTTAATTCCTCTACATCATGTCATCTTGCTTAATGTGTTACTTTGTTCTTTATGAACTTAATACTCTAGATGCATGTTGGATAGCGGTCGATGTATGGAGTAATAGTATTAGATGCGGAATAGTTTCGGTCTACTTGACACACACGTGATGCCTATATTCATGATCATTGCCTTAGATATCGTTATAACTTTGCTCTTTTCTATCAATTTCTTGGCAGTAATTTGTTGACCCACCGTAATATTTTCTATCTTGAGAGAAGCCTCTAGTAAAACCTATGGCCCCCGGGTCTATTTTCCATCATATAAGTTTCCAATCTGCTATTTTGCAATCTTTTACCTTTCAATCTATAAACCAAAAATACAAAAAAAATACTTTACCGTTCATCTATCTCTATCAGATCTCACTTTTGCGGGTGACCATGAAGGGATTGACAACCCCTTTATCGCATTGGCTGCAAGTTGTTTGATTGTTTGTGCAGGTATTCAGTGACTTGTGCATTGTCTCCTACTAGATTGATACCTTGGTTCTCAAACTGAGAGAAATACTTATCTCTACTTTGCTACATCACCGTTTCCTCTTCAAGGGAAAGACCAATGCAATCTCAAGAAGTAGCATGAAGTTGATTGCAGATGGTAAGCCATACTTAATACAAAGTGTCTTTGGTGGTCATAGGTTCGCTTTGCTCATGCGAGTGTTGCATTCGTTAGGCATGCTTGTGGATCTCCCAGGAATGCGGTATATGCGGTCATGCATTTTGCGGCTTGGGAGGGCGATGCCGAGCATAGGTTGTTTTGGGCGCAGTTCCAGGTGCTCGAGCACCCTCCCCTCCTTAGAAATCAAATGAAGCAGATGATGGAGTTGCACCAGATGGCAGAGCCGGCCACGTAGGACCTCTATGTATGGTTGTGGCCTTCAGAGCCCCTGCCGAGCAGCTACTTCGGCCTAGTGCAGAAGCTCTGCGACGTCGCTCCCAAATCGATGTCCTGCAGCGCTCCGTATGCATCAAGGGAGCTCGGATGGCCTTCGCGAAGACCATGGTGCACTAGCAAAAGATCAAGCCGGCCGAGATGGCCGTCGGAGCCCCACCCCCTGGAAAGTAGCACAAGCGCCCAGAGCAGTATTTCTCCATCGTGATGTGCTCGGGCAATAGAGGCCGAGTGCTCAAAAGATGTAATTTATAAGTGAACACACTATCTTGTATCATATGACAGTTGAACCTTTTGCTTTATAATGCGGTTGTTTCGTATGGTGTATCATACTTTGTCTGCTTTTGCTTATTTTGACTCCTGTGTGGCCGTTTTAATCTGAAAGTTACCAGCTGTCGGCTTTAGCGCCCTTGTAGATGCTACAAAGGGTGTTTCACCCTCCACACTGTGACCCTTAGCCAATGTCTCGGTGCCTGGAGGCGGTAGTGTGTAAGGGAAATGAGGCAATCAGACTATGCGGTTTTAGTGCGTTCACTTAGCCATAGGAGCTTGACTCTAGGGGCTAGTGACTAGCCCCCAGTGTTTTGTGATGTTCGGATGAGCCGAGGTATATACCTTTATCACTTGGTTTGTGTGAAGACAAACCTTCATGTAACACAGTGTAACCTCCATCTGTTTGTAGTTTAACACTTGGCATTGGATCGCCGACCAGTTCTCGCTCATTATGATAGTCAGTTTTTGGCTTTCTCCACCGAGGTACTTAACTAGAAGAACTAGAAGTACAATCGTAGTGGTTCTCCCTTTACCCTCCTAGACGAACATGCGGAATGGAAGAGGACGAACACAGGAGCTGAGCAACCCAACTATTGACCAAAGAAATAATTCAGAACCGATTCATATAATGCAATATCCAAGACGCTGAGCACATAAGATAGGAACTAGTGTCGGGGTGATGCTTGGGGAGAGTGTTATAATCGAGCCCCCGGTCTATTAGCCAATCACATCCAAAGGAAAATATGTACCAAACTAGTTTGTTTCGGTGTCGGAGAGCAGAAAAGGTTATGCAACAGAATTGACTGCGAGAGGACTGTAAGGGGTGATCTTTATTTCCAATAAAGTCGTAGCATCTAGCCGTACAATCCAAACTGCCGAAGCAACTGTTACATGTACTTAATTTTAAAAATAAATTTTATGGAGGAAGGATTTACATAGGGCCTTTATGCACGGTTTGACGTCCCTACTATGCCCTGCTGGACGTCTGTGCCTTTGCTCTTGAGGAAAAGACTCCTTGGAGGGGATGGAGATTGGTTGACGGGCCCTTGAGAAAGAGTCTTGAGAGGTCGCCGCGACGTATTAGCATGATGTCGGATAGGTCCTAGATGGTACCTATTGTTGTCCGAAGACGTGTTTGACCGTAGCTCGGTTGAACCGAACAGTTGGCATTTGAGTGTTTAGTCCCCACAGCTTCCCATGGTATTTTAAGCATTAAGTTGTGCATCCGAGGCACATACTTTGAGGATGAGGTAGGTGTCGGCGTTCTGGGAATAGGGGTCCCCAGACTTGCCTGCCCATGGTGTGGCTTTGCTATCAGGCCCGTATGGCCCATCTTCATCAACAAGGCATTCAAGACCCTCGCGAGGGGCCAAGCCTTGTGAGGCGGATGATGCAAGACCTCCTCAGGAGTGGCTTCACCAGGCGGGCTCGCGAGGGGCGGAGAGATCAAGGCAAGGCAAACCTCGCGAGGTTCTCGTGATGTGAGCCATGACGATCGAGACCAGGTGGGCGCAAGCGCGCAACGTCATTGTTTCCTCTTTGGTGCTAAGGAGGCAAGCGCAGGCGCGGAATATCGAGGCGTCAAGCAAAGGTTTCCATATCAGTGCAACGAGACCAAGACCAGCAGGACGGCAAGATGAACGTCACCATGGAGCCCAAGGAGGCATCACCACCAGAGCCTTTTGTAGGCGAAGACCGCTTTTGTCAGGATAAGCTGTACTAGCTGTCCCCCTTCAAATTGGCCGTTGTTGGCTCCCTTCCCGCTCAATATTTGGGGAGAGGACCAGGGCCTCTATGAATAGGACTAGCTACCACAGTAGAAGAAAACAAGAACCAGAGCTGATCAAATCCTCACACACAAGTTCGCCAAGCACAAGAACACCTCAACCTCAGGAGGCTGTTCTTCCCCTTGTACTGTTCATCCTCAGCCCAAGAGGCAATCCACCACCACCATACGGGAGTAGGGTATTACACCACAACGGTGGCCCGAACCAGTATAAATCTTGCGTCCCTTGTGTTATGAGTTTGTCGAGTTAGTCCGCGAGATCTTATCAAAACTACGACGTGGATCGGTAGGGGGGAAATCTTAGTGCGCACCCCAGTGTTAGAACCTTGAGGGTTTTGCTGGAACCCGTGATCCGAGATTTGGCACGCCAGGTAGGGGTGCACTGAAGCTTCCTTTACGTTGCTCCGTGTCCCGTTGCTCCATCATCTCCATGGCGGACGCTCGCCGCGCTCGTGCTGAGCGCCGTGCTGCCCTCGCCGCCCGTGTCCCTCACACGGCTCCTGTCGGTGGGCCACCTCATCGTTCCCCGTCGCCTGCCGCCACCAGCCCAGCGGGGAATGAACATCAAGCATCCTCGCTGCACCCCTCGGGGCGGCGGGACGGCCGCACCACCACTCCATCGCTGACCCCGGCCGGTTCGTCGTCCCACGCTCGTCGCGCTCCCGTGGATGCGCAGGCTGCTCTGTGCATGGCGCGCGAGCTCCTGCGCTACCGCCCCGTCGACGACCTCTATGAGGACTGGCTTGACCGCATCGCCGAGCTCATCAGCGCCGCAGGGGGCTCCCCTGCACCGTCCCTCTCGCTGCCTCGCCCCCGTCAGCCAAGGGCGACATGGCCCATGGAGCGCCTCCACCACCTCTGCCCCAAGACGGAGTCTTGGCGCCAAAGCGAGCGGCCCCACGGCGTGACCTACCGCGTCCGACGCCCGTGCAAGAAGAAAGAAGCTGCCAAGAAGTCCCTCGGCCACGAGAAAACGCCCCCGCGCTTCCTGCACCACCACGGCAGGACCGCGCGCCGCCTGCAGTGGCAGTGCGCGGACCCCATCAAGTGCAAGCTCTCCACCAGCATCGAGTCCCTATGACCACGGCAGGCTGCCGCGCCTTCACCCCTGAGCTGCGTAGCGTCGCCTGGCCTGGCAAGTTCAAGCCAGACCTGCCTTCTCGCTACGACGGCACCCCCGACCCCGTAGAGTTCCTGCAGCTCTACGAGTTGAGCATCGAGGCGGCCAACGGCGACGAGAAAGTCATGGCGAACTGGTTCCCCATGGATCTCAAGGATGGCGCCCGCTCCTGGCTCCTGAACCTGCCCCTAGGCTCGATCTCCTCCTGGGGCGAGATGCGCAACCTTTTCGTTGCCAACTTCCAGGTCACTCGCGACCGCCCGCCGGCCGCGGGTGACCTGCGCCGCGTCAAGCAACAACCAGGAGAGACCCTCCAGAAGTACATTCAGCGCTTCAACAACGTTCTCCTCAAGATTCCCAAGGTGACGGACGAGGCCATCATCTTCGCGTTCTCTGATGGCGTCTGCGACGTCAAGATCAAGGAGGAGCTCGCCGTCCATGAAGAGTTGTGCACGTCACTGGAGTTGTTCAACCTGGCAACCAAGTGCACAAGAGCTGAGGAGGGGCGCCTCTCCCTCCTCGAGCTCCCAGCTGCTGACCCGGAGGAGAAGAAAGCCAAGGCCAAGGATGTGAAGCGCAAAGGAGCAGCCGTTCTTGTGGCGGAGCCAGACACCAAGAGTGGCAGGGACCTGCCCGAGTCATCCAAGAGAAGCAGACCGTTCTGCGCCTTCCACAACCTGCATAGCCACAACACCAGCGATTGTCAAGAGCTCAGAGCCATTCGAGAAGGACACTTTGGTCGATGCCCCGAGCGCAACGACCGGGGCTACGACCAAGGAGGAGGACGTGGTGGCGGACACTGGGATGACCGTGGCCCACGCCAGGAGTGGCGCGACCGGCCTCGTGAGGACCGCTTGCAGGATCAGCCTCGCGACAGCGCTTGGAGGGATCAGCCTCGCGAGGATCGTCCTCAGGGCAACGCTGGCCTTCCTCCACTACCGCCACCACCCAGAAGGAATGACGACCACCATCAAGACGAGGGGGCTGGGGGCTATTAGGAGCCGCGGGCTATTGCCTGCATCCTAGGCGGGGCTCAAGCCCCAGTCTCACAGTGTATCTTCAAACAATTTTCTCGCGAAGTGAATGCAGTCCTCCCCATGCTCGAGGCCACGTGCCCATTCAGATGGTCCAAGTGCCCCATCACGTTCAGTTCGGCAGATCAGGTCAAGTGCGCGGCTACCGCTGGCGCCCTCCCAATGCTGTGTTCACCAGTCATCAGCAATGTGCAAGTTACCAGGACCCTCATCGACGGTGGCGCAGGGCCCAACGTCTTGCCCGTCGACACGTTCGACAACCTCCAAGTGCCATATGACCAGCTTCAGCCTACCAAGCCTTTCTCAGGAGTGACCGACGGTTCCACCACACCGATAGGGCAGGTCCGCCTCCCTGTCACCTTCGGAGAACGCAACAACTACCGCACCGAGCTCATCGACTTTGACGTCGCCTACATCCCCTGCCATATAATGCGATCCTCGGGTACCCAGCCCTGGCCAAGTTCATGCCGGTGACCCATCACGGCTACAATGTCCTAAGATGTCGAGAAGCGGCGGAGTCATCACGGTCCTGTGCGAAGAAAGAGATGCAGTGTGCTCCCTCGAGCTGCCTTCCAAGCTGCAGCAATCGACGACCCCGACAGCAAGGGCGAGCGCCCTCCTAAGGCCACCCCCAAGAAGAAGAAGCATATGCACCACGCAGGGCCTCAGGCAAGCGGCGCCTTGTCAGGATCGGCCCCAGCACCTGGGGCACCGCCCTCCATCGCATAGGAAAGTGCGCCTGGCGCCCCTCTCGGGTAGGGCTCGGGGGCTCTCTTCTGGAGGGCCTCGGACTTCGCCAACATCACGAGGGAGGCGCTTGGGCACCGCTTGGAGGTGTGCTTCACGACACCTTTCCTTCAGGAGGACACAGGGCAAGGATTGCCCACCGTTTGGGAGTTCATCACCAAGACCACTCAGGAACTAGAAGATGCAAGGGCCATGCGCGGCGGCCGCCGCTCACCAAGCGCAGCTCCCCATCCAGGTGAGGATGCCGGGTTGCACGTCTGCATCGACGTCCTAGGGCTCAACAGGGCCGCCTCTCAGGAGCTTTTCTATGCTTCGCGCGTGGGACGCTGCGAGGGCCCACCTCACAGCTATGTTCGTATGTCTTTTGGCCTGCCGAGCGTGGCGACCGCCTATCAGCGCAACCTGGGGAGCATCCTGGCGGCTCAGGAGGCCAGGCACCACACTGTGCTGACAGAGATGGAGATGGTCCTCAAGGAACCACCTGGACCCCCAGAGCCTCCCGAGGCTCAGGGCCCCGGTGGCTCATGAGGGGCAACCCCTTCGCCGCGTACCTTCAGCTGCCCGAACTCTCCTTCATCAACAGAACCAGGTGGCATTTTCCAAGTCTATTTAGCTAGGAGCGCCCCCAGGGCTGCATCATTCCCTGGCCGCGTGGGTCCGTCCCTGTTGCATGTACCCCTTTTATGTCTTAAGCTTACCTCGCTGGGGGCGCCCCTCGGGCTGCATCATCCCCAAGCCGCTCGGGCCTGACCCAGTGGCATGCATCTTCCTTACACTTACTTAAGCCTGCTGCTTCCATACTTAATCTACTTATGACTACTACTTCTTCGATTGTCACCCACCACGGGGACCACTCACGCTGGCACGACGCTTGTGCACGGGTCTGTCCCTGCAACATCGACAAACCTGAGCGGCTGAGCTCTGGCTCACGGTGCGCCCCGCGCACGTCACCTCACCAGGCCCTCAGTGCCGTCACTCCCTCGCGAATCCACTAGTGGCAGACCGGCAACCATAATGGCAAACTATGTCTCTCCTTGTGCTGGCTTGCAGGAATCTCCTGAGGATAGCAGCAGGTGGAACCGCGAGCTCCCTCTCCGCCCTTGCAATCCGCTTGCGCATTAAAAGGGGGGCTCCTGAGCATCGCGCCTCAGGAGCTCTTACTGGGTCTCCAGCCCTCACCCCCTAGCCTTGACCACGACACGTGACCTGGCATACCAGCAGCGGCTGAGCTCGCTCGAGGGCCAGGACCTGAGGACGTAGAGCATGAAGGAGAGCGTGGGAGAGGGAGAGACTCATATGGGACCGACCTAGCTACACTGCGGACGCCTGCGCACAAACCTAGCGCATCATGAGGAATCGACCCCGAATCGACAAGATAAGTCCCGCGCTCAGATCGGCTAACCGTTGGAGCCTAGGAATCACGCACGCCGCAGCCCTGTTGCAGCAACGCCACCTCCCTTTCTCGCCTTACCACGGCTGCTTGAGAGCTAAAGGGGACCTCCTGAGCATCGCGCCTCAGGAGCTCTTACTGGACCTCGGGCCGCTCACCTCCTGGCCTTGTCCAAGGCACCCGACCTGGCATACCAACGACGACTGCATCTTGCCTGGGGACCGGGACCAGTCAGCGTAGAGCAACAAGCCGTCGCGAGGTCGGAAAGGGGAGACCGAGCCTAAACAGGACATGCGATTCACAAATTTCCATAATAGGGATAATATCAACAAAAGACATTACAGACCCTTTACACGCCCCCACGGGGTACTTCTTGATTCCTCACAGGGAACAAAAGATGAGAATCTAGGAGAATCCTATCTACACGCCCCGTAGCCGACGCCATCATCAATAGTGGGCCACGGGAGGCCGGCGCCAACCCCATCCAGATCAGTGATGGCGGCGGACGGACGTTGCAGCCCTGCTCCGGGCGCGGCGAGAGCTCGAGGGCATGTAGTTGTCGCCGCTCGTCTCTGGAGTCTCGTAGAGCTCAGGAGAACAACTAGACCACCAAGAGTCGCTGCTGCTAGAGGAGCTACGAGCGGAGCGCGCATCGTCCTGGCGCTCCCCCCCCCCCCCACGTCGAAGACCTTAAAGAACATCATGGAGGCGCCGTCATACTCAAAGTAGATCGCGAGGGCGCCCTCAGTGCGGCAGACCCGCGCAATCTCGCCCCAGCCTCGGGTCATGAAGATCTTGCTGGAGGAGACCGCTTCAACTTCTGCTCCGGTCGCCGGAGCGTTGCACTCAGCATGCTGCAACCAAAGCTCGAGGGGTCCCCTCAGTGGCATCACATCGGAGAAGAACCACGGGAAGAGGATCTAAGAGCTCGGGGGCATCGCTGCCCACAGCACAAGCTCGCGTGAGGAGTCCGTGGCGTGGACTCCAGGAGCAGCGACGCACATTGCCGTGGCACGTTGACCTTGGCCACGACACGCGCGCCCACGCTCGTCACTCCTTCCTCCTGAGCCCTCGGCTTGGGCGTACAAGGGCAGCAGATACCGTGGAGGCGGCCGTTCGTACCAGGGCCTAGTCACCTCCGCCCTCACGACAATGTCGCGGCGGTGGACCGGCCTCTTCTTCAACGGAAGCGGCCCTGGCTCATAGCGGGCAACCTTTCCTTTCTCCTCGGTGGAGAATATTCAGATCAGCGCCATTAAAGTTGCTACTAGTAGTGGAGCGAAGGAAGAAGAAGCAAGCGGAATGGGAAGAAATGGGCGACGGGGGTGTCAGTGTCAAAACTGGCGGATCTCGGGTAGGGGGTCCCGAACTATGCGTCTAAGGCGGATGGTAGAAGGAGGCGGGGGACACAATGTTTACCCAGGTTCGGGCCCTCTCGATGGAGGTAATACACTACTTACTTCTTGATTAATCTTGATGATATGAGTATTACAAGAGTTGATCTACCACGAGATCGTAGAGGCTAAACCCTAGAAGCTAGCCTATGATTATGATTGTTGTTGTCCTACGGACTAAACCCTCCAGTTTATATAGACACCGGAGGGGGCTAGGGTTACACGAAGTCGGTTACCAGGGAGGAGATCTACATATCCGAATTGCCAAGCTTGCCTTCCACGCAAAGGAGAGTCCCACCCGAACACGGGACGAAGTCTTCAATCTTGTATCTTCATAGTCCAACAGTCCGGCCAAAGTATATAGTCCGGCTGCCCGAGGACCCCCTAATCCAGCACTCCCTCAGTAGCCCCTGAACCAAGCTTCAATGACGATGAGTCCGGCGCGCAGATTGTCTTCGGCATTGCAAGGCGGGTTCTTCTCCAAATTCTGAGTACCTGTCGAGTAGTGTCCGGCTTCCCATGAATATCGCACTCCTCGGCTTCTGCGCCTAATAATGGCTATCCTCGACGTGTCGAGTGAATGCGAGAAGTCGGGGCATTTTTACATTTGCCACCCTAACCATGTAAGGAAATCGTCTATTTAAAGAGAGGGGGATCCTCAGATCCAGATCACACCATCCTCCCATAGCGAGTATCCATTGGAGCGCGCCCGGAAAAGTCCATCCCATCATGGCCGGCCATCGCAGCTCCTCCTCTCACTTTTGTAGCCATAATACAAGCAATTGGAAGAAGTGTTCTGTCCCCCACAGCCAATTAGTAGAGTTACAGACCCAGAGGTTTCTCCCTCCAGCGTATATGGTCCCCGTTCGAGACGGATTGGCCACTTACAACGGCGGGGAGCAAGTGGAGAGCCTTCCCAACCCATCCATGGGGGAGCGGGTATGCCTTGTCCCTTACATACTAAGGGGGCTTGGATTTCCCATCCATCTGTTCCTCCGCAGGCTCCTGAAGTTCTACGGCCTCCAGCTGCATAACTTTACTCCCGCCTACATATTACACATCGCTGGCTACGTCGCCCTTTGCGAGCTGTTTTTGGGCTGCGAAGCTCATTTCGAGCTATGGAAGAGGCTATTCTGCCTCGTACCCTGTACATAGGGGTCAATATATCAAGTGGGTAGAGCCGAGATATGGTGCATAGCCGGGACCGGATACCTGTCCGGTACTCCAAAGAAGACATCCAAAGAACCGCCTTCAGAGTGGTTTTATATGGAGGACGTCCCCCTTCCGGACCCTATTCGGATGGGCCTTTCTGAGTTCGACAACGCCCCTTTGAAGAAACGCCGCAGCTGGCGCCCTCGGAGCCCCCAGGAGGAAGATAACGGAGAAGTCCTTTACCTGATGGGTCGGATAAAAACGCTGGCCAAATCAGGATTGACAATAATTGAGGTTATGTCAATATGTATAATGCGGGGGGTGCAGCCACTTCAATATTAGGGACAACCCATGTGGCACTTCAATGGAGAAGACGATGCCACCCGCTGCGGTCGTAAGGGACCAGAGTACGTCGCTACTCTAGTGAAAATACTGTCCGATTTATATAAAGGAGAGGAAGAGGAGTTCATCCGCATTAAGCCACGGGATGGATTCTCCATGTACAACCCCCCAAACTGGGTGAGCTGCTACTTTTTACTCCAAATCTTCCCGCATTCTTCGTCATAAGTATTTACCTTGCTATTTCATAGCAGAAAGTGCGAAAAGCTATGAGGGAGGTCCACAGCCCGCCACCACAACCAGAGGACCCTGACCGGGCCCTCGACCCGGACTCAAAAAAGATCCGGACACATTTGTGGAGTTCATCGACAGGACTTTCTATCAATTAAGCTGCGATGGTGCCTTGGTGGCCATCATAGCCGATTATCCTGGACTACTCCCTGCATCGCATGTAAGTAAAACCGGAGTCCCAACTTCCGAGAAGGATCCCTTTTTTTGCACTTAACCTATCGCACACATATGGTGTCTTATAGGGAAGGTCCTCCGGACGCCATGCGGACCCGCAGTGACTCACCAACAAGGGGCACCGAAACCGGTAGGCTTAAAAGGAAGGCGGTCAGGACCGAGACGCCGTCGCAGAGGTATGAAAAAGAACCCCGCTCCGTGCTTGTCGTCTTTTAAAATATAATAACGTCCATGTTTCCTAGCAGGAAAAACGCTCGCCGGACCATATCCGGAGAGCCTGCCGGCCACGCCTCCACCAGCCGAACTTAGAGGCAGACGCTAACGTGGGGCCAACACCGGATGTTCCACCTATAGAGGATGCGGATAGGCTGCCCGCTACGAATTCCGAAGTGGAGAGTGCCATGAATCACAGGCGTCGCCAGGCCGTACTCCGCTACGCTTGTTTCTCTCAAGAGGCGTTCGATGCCTTCAACTCAGGAGACACGTACATCTGAGCTGCTCAAAATGGTCTTGCCAGAGCCACGGACCAGTACGTAAAGGATATACGGGTAAGAAAATCTAATAATTATGTATATCAGTAGCCCCTGAGACTTGAAACAGTTGGCACAACTGATTTAAGGATCGTTGTTTTCGTAGGTTCTTACGGAGAAGAATACCCAGTTGTCTCGAGAGTTGGAGGAGTGCAAACCCAGCTACGGGCCGCAGTTGCCGCAATGAAGGAGGCCGACAAGGCCCCATCTGGTAAAACTTGTTTCTATTGAAAAGAATGACATGTACCAGTTAGTATTCGGCATGCATGCAAATCTAACAATAGATTCTGCAGATGACCCTGGAGTGAATCCGGAGGTCGTGCGAGGGGATGAGCAACATGCTCAACGACAGCTAAAGGCTGGCGAGCGCGTGCTTACGCAGGTTAGGCGGGAGAAAAACGATCTCCAAGATGCCAATACCCGGTTGGGCGTTGAACTGGAAGATGTTCGAGCCCAGCTTGCTGACTCCATAAAGGAGAATAAGAGGCTTCGACGCGGCATTTTTAGTAAGTGCTTGAATGAACTTTTATAGAGTTCGGCGAAGAAACCGCTAATGAGTTATATCTGAGGTATCTTGTGGGTCATCCCGCGGAGAAGATGCCCGGGTCTGCGGGTGATCTTCTGGCAGAGCTCTCACAACTGCACGAACAAGTACGACATGTAATGCAGGGCATTGCCCAAGCCTTGTGGCCATCCGCCTCCCTGCAAGGAGGCATGGGGGAGCTTGTAGAGATGCCCAGGGTAGCGCGGTGGCGCTTCCGATTATGGAAGATATCAGCCTGCCGACGAGGTGCAAGGGAAGCCTGGGCCATGGTGAAGACGCGATATACCAAGGCTGACCCGAACCACATGGCCGAGGTCGGACCTGTGGGGTCTTATGGGGAAGAGATCCCCGTCAGTTTGGTGTATGACCAAGTGAAATTAGCCGCAAAGTATTCCCAACAGGATTGTAGGCTAGACAGCCTGTTGGATGGTATAGAAGAAGAATTTAGTCAGTCTAAGTGACTGTGTACTTCAAGTGACATATATTGTCCCTAGCTGGATTGTAAATCATTTGTCATGGCGGACCTTTTCACTTCGACCTCTGGACCCGACAGTCCAGAGTGTATCCGAATACCCGCTTAGTTATGTAAAAACCGGGGTACGCGTGGAAACTAGGCGTAGGGGTCATAAGTGCTTGAACAGACAAGTACCCTACTAGCTATGTTATATTACATGGATAGTAAGAAACATCTTCCAGGGAGAATAGTTCCGTTAAGGGTTCCTTTCCCTGCGTACACATGCATTAATGTGCATGTCCGAACTGCGAAAAGAGACACAGGATATAAACATTTGGGGGCATGTATTACAATAAATAAAAGTCATCTTTTGTTCACCGACCGAATATTCCCTTAAGAACGCTAGCTTTCGGCTTCACCCAGTCTGAGGTACACATCCGGCTGACCCGGCAGTAAAAATCACAGAGGTGCTCCCCTTATTCCCTAGCCGAATTAACGGGAACGTAGGGCATAAACACAAGAGCCAGGCAACCCAACTTGGCCAAAACTTAAGTCATATCGATGCATATAATGGCGAATAAAGGGTACATGTGGAAAAGTAACACATGTGCGGGGGGCATAGAGCCCGGAACATAGTTATATTAAGATTCTGTATAAGAAGCCCCCAGGTATAATTAGCACGCCTTGCGCGTCAAGATTGTGTAGTCAAGAAACATTTTAACCTTTTATGGCTGTGAAGAAAAAGGGAAGAAAGAAAGAGAGAAAAGACAGATAACGGATATATAAAAAATTGACGGAGGTAAGGAGACGAACACATAGTCCGGCACTAGGCATAGAACCTTCAGAGTCTAGCTGCGTTCCATGGGTTTGGCTCAAGTCGATTGTCCGATGCATCCAAGCAGATGGTACGGTCCACTGGTCAGAACTTTGTCAATAACGAAGGGACCTTCCAATTTGGGCTTGAGCTTGTTCTTTTTCTTCTTCGTAGGCGTAGAACGAGTTCGCCAACGTTATAAGTTTTGGCCCGTACTTCTCTGCTTTGATACCGTCGAGCCTGTTGCTGATAGAATGCGGAGCAGGCTTTTGCCATGTCACGCTCCTCCTCCAGGGCGTCCAAACTGTCCTGCCGATCAAGCTTGGCTTCTTTCTCTTCGTACATGTGCACTCAAGGTGAGTCATTAATTAAGTCACAGGGCAGTACCGCCTCTGCGCCGTACACCATAAAGAACGGTGTGTATTCGGTAGTGCGATTCAGCGTGGTCCGCAGCCCCCATAGTACGGAGTCGAGCTCCTTGACCCAGTGCGTATCTGATTCCTTCAAGGATCGCACTAATCTGGGTTTAATGCCGCTCATGATAAGACCATTTGCTCGCTCGACTTGACCGCTAGTTTGTGGGTGATAGGCAGATGCATAATTGAGCTTAATGCCCATGTTGCTGCACCAAGTTTTTACCTCGTTGGCTGTAAAGTTCGAGCCGTTATGAAGTTTTTACCTCGAGACCTTTTGATAAACTGAATATCGGGATTAAATCCATCTTGGCTAGTCGTGTCATACAACCCAAGAACTTGGTGAATGCTCTTGACCATCACAACATCTATAATTGAGTATTCCTGTTTGCATAGATAAGAAAGAGCATGATTACTACTCCCTCTGTCCCAAAATTCTTGTCTTAGATTTGTCTAGATACATATGTATCTAATACTAAAATGTGACTTGATACATTCGTATTTAGACAAATCTAAGACATGAATTTTGGGACAGAGGGAGTATAATACTGGCACTAGTTGAAGCAAACTTTATTTCCAAAATGAGAAAAGATTGCGATAGAATAGCTTTTTTTAAAGCAGAACATTAGCACAATATGACAAAAGCACAATCATGTTGATAAATGACAGTACTGACAGGTGTGAGGGGCCCTATGCCGCCACGACTCGATGTGTTGAACCTGCAACTCCACTCGGATTAGGCCAGCCTGGAGTTCCATGATTCAACTCATGCGCCTTTTTCTGTAGTACTTGCTCTCGTGAGCTGGCAGGTTCTTCTTTAGTAGTTGCACTAAAATTCAGAAAAATTAAGGTTAGTTGTCCTGGTCATGTAAGGTGCAACTATAATTTGCTTATCCTTTTGTGCAGTTCCACTAAAATAAAGTACCATTTTGGAAACTCCAATCACCATTTTGTGCAGTTCCACTAAAATAAAGTACCATTTTGGAAACTCCAATCACCATTTTGTGCAGTTCCACCAAAATTGAGAGATGTTGCCCACGTGACATTTTAGTTGAACTGCACAAGACACTCATTCCAAAAAAAGTGTTTTGTGCAGTTCACCAAAAGGTCACAATAGCAACAAGGTGAAATGGATATCCCTATCTGCACAAAAAGATAGAAAGTAAACAGTTGTTGGTCAATAAGAATATACGAAACATACACTAAATGAAAAGAAGCATCTTAATTAAGTTCATGGAAATCACACAAGGACAGTAGAAATTTTAAAACGTCAGCAATGCTTCATGTTACCGCAAGCATTACGATCAACTATGACATTCATCAAATATGGGATTACTTTAATGGTGGCATTGCTTGTTTACCAGATACAGTAAATCAACAACAGCTAAAGAGTTGGTTTAAGGGCATGGGACCATGGGGACACCAAGTCACTTAGCAGCGTAAAGAAGAAACTTACTTATCATAATGGGGAAAGAAACAGGAGTACCATTTGTAACACAGTTTAATTGCATCATATCAATGGAGGCATTAGATTAACAATAACACAGGTTAGACAGGTCCTTAAGGTAACAGTGTGATCGCTTCATTTTACATGCACCCTTACATTAACAACAACAAAAATTTGGTATAAGGACATGCGACAGTGGACGCATCAGCACAATGTACCTACAAGGAGGCATAAAGTGGTGATGCCGAGTTTGTTCATGCTCTGTGAGGGCAGCAAATCTAATCCTGGAGACCTTTTACTATGTGAGGGCAGAAAATCTAATCCTGGAGACCTTTTACTATGTGAGGGCAGAAAATCTAATCCTGGAGACCTTTTACTATGTGAGGGCAGCAAATCTAATCCTGGACATACTCTATTGACTTGTCCACCAGCCGCCACTTTCTATCCCTTTTTCAACCAACAATAGATCTATTCCTTATCCACTTTGTACTGAGTCTTTCCATTATTTCCCTTTTCAACCAAGAGACCGGTTGGGTATCCAGTCTCTACTACTTTCCCCCTGTTATTTCCTCTTTGAATCAAGTCCTAGATTCATGCTACGACTTCCCCCCCCCCTTCTTTGTTGTTTGAACCAAGTCCTAGATTTGAATGCATGAAGTAGCTTTACCTCTAATAATACTAAAAATTTAGGTGGATTTGGAAGAGCTGATGGAAGTAGAAAAAGATGCACATGCAGACACATGGGGAGCTGGGGCAGTAGAGCAAGGCCGCTTTCGAAGAACTTGTACCTGAGGGTCGTCAGGATGTCGGCGGCGGCAAATCCGATCTGCGCACAATACGGCAGGGAGGAAGAAGGGTGGGAGGACCTCCCGAGCCGGCGCTGTGTCGGAGAGAACGACATGGGCAAAGGATCAGGCCTTGGCCGCAGCTGTGGGTTTCCTCCCTCGCCGGCGATGACTGCGTGAACGATGCACCTTTTAGTCCTCTACACACACTGGCCAAAGGGATCCGGTCGGATTTGTGACCAGCGGTGAGCAGAGAAAAAATGTCGCTACAGCTGTCTTGTTTAGATCTGGATAGGATGAGAGAATGAAGAGAGCAACCCTAGTAAAGCAAGCGCTCAGGCCCCTGCGTACATATATAGTGGAGTGATTATCTTTTTCTCTCCACAACAAGCGTTTCAATTTGTCTATGTTTCATTAAAGAAAAAAACTCTCTATTTAAGGTGACTAACTGTACGACTCCTATTGTTCACTTGTGCTCCCCGGCCCTCCATTCATTGAACAACCCCATGGGTGAATAAACATACAGTACTAGTATTTAGATAGAACGAACAAGTTTGAACTATTTCCGCGTAGTTAAAAGTTGAGGGTTGGGCTTTTCCCGGGCAGTACACGCGGTAGTTTTTGCATAGGAGGTTTGACAGGGAGGCGAGGAGGGTCAGGAGTAGCAGATTCAACTTACTTACTGCTGGAAAGGTCGGGTTGTGCGATTTGACGGTGACGACGACATGTACCTAGGGTAGGGTCATAGGCCTGATCTGGACACCCTCCCCAAGGACATTACCCTAAAGTCAGAAGCATCCAAGGGATAGCATCATCCATTGGACCAGAAGCATTCCACTCGGAAGATTCAATGTCACACAACCTTAGCAATAGTCACTCGACGACCAGAAGATCTAAAGCCACTCTGTACAGCAACGGTCGGGCATTTACTCTGTAGACTTAATGGTCATTCATGTAACTTTATTCCTGGCGTTATCAGTAACGCTCTCTCTTTATGTACCTTAAACCCTGTGTAACTGAGGGCTGGAGGGGTCTGGCGAACTCTATATAAGCCACCTCCCTCCTCAGGGACTAGGGTTAGCACCCCCTGTAACTCCACACACATAATTCAATCGACTGAGCACCGAGACGTAGGGCTGTTACTTCCACAGTGAAGGGCCTGAACTCGCAAACCTTGTGTGTACAACTTCACCATACCTGGGATCTTGCCTCCTCATACCTACCCCCCATTCTAATGTCAGTCTTGGAACCACGATAGTTGGCGCCCATCGTGGGGCAGGTGTCTTAGCGACTTTTTGGTGAGGTTGCGATTTTTCCGATTCCCATCATCATGCTTTCCGGTGGTGGATTGGCAGAGGGCCGCGAGATCCGTCTCGGTGCGCTTGTCTTCGTCGCCGACGACTCCGCTTGGCTTCAGGAAGATCCCCTCGACGTCGAGATGCTCCCCGTCCGCGGAGCGACGCACTTTCGCACGTGCATTCGCGGCGTCCTTCTCCGGCAGCCGTCGACTCAGTATCGATCGGCTCCCGTGATGTCCCCGCTCCCTGCTGTTCACCGACGCAAGCGATCTGGTTGGTCGCGGCTTCAGCGATGGGTGAAACACGTGGTGGCTCGTCAGTCGGCCACCATACAAGTCGCGGCAATAGAGCCCGACGAAACTCTCTACGGCCTGTTCGACTGGCTCCGTCAGACCACATCCGAGTGTGATAGCAGCGATCCTGCGGCTGAAGTCCTGATGGTCGACGGGCCACGCAGTCTGCCTGGTTTCCGTCGCGATGGCGGCGGTGATGGTGGTGGCGATCCATCACGCGTTCACGAGGAGTACCACCCGGAATCACTTTCTTCGCTGCAGGGGAAGAGCTTCACCGCCGCAACATGGAGGCGCTCCACACACCCATCGTTGGGGAAACCTCTAAGGCTCGGGCCTTGGAGGAGGCGCGCCTTGGAAATTTGGCTGAGCGCACTCGACTAGAGAACCTTCAGCATGCACTCGACGAGCGTGCTTGGCAGCGGATCCCTGAGTCCAGTCGACGACAAATACAACTTTTTCCGCCTTAACCTCAGGTATACCGCACTCCGATTCAAAATCTCACAGCTGCGACCCGTATAGCAGAGTCAATCCAGCCTTCCCAGTCGGAGGCTGGCAGGGGTTTGATGCAGATCTGGGCCATACTCCGGGCAGCAGGAGAGCAGAACTCAGCAGTGTCTCAGTCGTGGAATAGGATTCATAGCAGATCTGTGATGGCAGATACAGTTCAGTCAGCCCACAGCCCAAGATCACCCCCGCGCGTGAGGGATGTGGGCACCGGAAGGATCGGTACGTGGGACGGAACCATGAGCAGTATGATCACCGACTCGGCCACGATGATCGTCGTTGAGTGCCCACACCTCCTCCGAGGAGCTGATCGTATGTGCCCCGGCAATATGATGACAGACGCCCACACAGTGGTGAGCGAAGAATACCAGTCGACACCAGGGAGCCAGGCTATGATGCGAGATCTATTCTCGTTCAAGGTTTGGTCGACAGGAACATAGCACACAGAGAGGGCCTTGAGAGAGATCGCCTGACTGGTAGCAGAGTTCATGTTTCAGGTCCAGAGTGTTTCAGCAGAGCCATCAGGGCTGCAGAGATTCCTCCCAATTTTAGGTTGGCGACTGGAGTCAGTAAGTTCACTGGTGAATCCAAGCCTGACACTTGGCTTGAGGATTACTGAGTGGCTGTGCAGATTGGTGGCAGCAATGATGAGGTGGCTATGAAGCATCTTCCTCTGATGCTGGAAGGTTCGGCCTGAGCATGGCTGAATCAGTTGACCCAAGGCAGTATATTCAGTTGGGAAGAACTTGCCCGAGTGTTTGTTAGTACTTTTGAGGGTACTTGCAAGCGACCAGCGGGATTGACAGAATTGCAACACTGCATGAAAAAGCCAAATGAGACTCTGAGAGATTACATTCAGAGGTGGACCGCTTTGCATCACACAGTGGAATATGTATCTCAGCATCAAGCAGTTTGTGCCTTCAAGGAAGGCATTCGGTATCGAGAGCTCAACTTGAAATTCAGTCGGACAGGAGATATGTCTTTGACTCGGATGATGGAAATAGCCACTTGGTACGCTAATAGAGAAGAAGAGGATCGACTTCGGAGTGGAAAGAGCAAACCAGTCGGCCAGGACACCGGTGGAGGCAATTCCAATCGGAAACAGAAGCGTAAAGCTGAGCCTGCAGGGCCTGGTGAAACCGCGGCAGTGATTCAAGGAAAGTTTAAAGGGAAACCTAAGGGGCCCTGGACCCCCAAGAAAGTGAAAGATCAACCCAGAAATGATGTGTTGGATTTGCCATGTCACATTCACACCAAGAAGGATGAAGAAGGTAATCTGATTTATCCTAAACATACCACTCGACAGTGTCGGGTTCTGATCCAGCAATTCCAAGAGAAGCAACCCAATGAGAAGGAAAAAGAGTGGGACAAGGATGAGGCCAGAGAGGAAGATGATGGTTTTCCCAATGTCAATTCCACCCTGGTGATTTTTGCTGATGTTGAGAGCAAAAGTTGACTGAAAGTGATAAACAGAGAAGTGAATATGGTTGCTCTGGCAACGACAACATACCTAAAGCGGTAACAAACGGCTATCACATTCGACCAATCTGTTCATCCTGCACGTGTTGCCACTCCAGGGAGGCAAGAGTTGGTAGTCGACCCAGTTGTTGGTGGCACTCGACTGACCAAAGTGTTGATGGATGGTGGTAGCGGCCTAAATATTCTTTACGCTGAAACCTTGAAGGGGATGGGCATTCCGATGTCCAAGCTTAGCGAGAGCAACATGCGTTTCCATGGAGTTATCCCTGGAAAGAAAGTCGAATCACTCGGCCCGATCGCTCTTGACGTGGTTTTCGGTGATTCCAAGAATTACCGTAAGGAAAAGTTGACATTTGAAGTAGTGGATTTCCAGAGTGCTTATCATGCTATTTTGGGTAGGCCTACATATGCACGTTTTATGGCTCTACCATGTTACGTGTACCTCAAATTGAAAATGCCTGGCCCTAGAGGAGTGATTACGGTCACTGGCAATCGGCAGAAGGTAGAAGAGTGCCTCCAGAAGGGCTCGAAAATTGCCGATGCACAAATGGCAGTAGTTGAAATGCAAGAATACCAGAAGAATGCAGATCCGAGTGATTTGTTGTGAGCCAAGAAGCCTGCCACAGATTCTGCATTTCATTCGTCCGGTGAAACAAAGCCGGTTCATATTCATCCGACCGATCCTAATGCCGCTCCTACTCATATATCAACATCACTCGACAACAAATAGGAAGAAGCGCTCATCCAGTTCCTCCGTGAGAACTGGGACATCTTTGCATGGAAACCTTCTGACATGCCGGGTGTACCCAGGGGACTGGCTGAGCACCGTTTGCGAGTCGACACGAAAGTGAAACCAGTCAAAGAGCATCTTCGACGGTCCGCCGTATAGAAGAGAAATGCAATTGGCGAGGAAGTGGCTCGGCTTCCGGCAGCTGAGTTCATCCAAGAGATTTACCACTCCGAGTGGCTCACCAATGTTGTCATGGTCCCCAAGAAGGAAGACTCACTTCGTATGTGTATTGAATTCAAGCATATCAATCGGGCCTGCCCAAAAGATCATTTTCCTCTCCCCCGCATCGACCAAATTGTCGACTCAACTGTGGGGTGTGAGCGTTTCTCTTTTCTGGACGCCTATTCCGGGTATCATCAGATCCGACTGTATGTACCCGATGAGATAAAAACAACTTTCATCACCCCATTCGGGTGCTTTGGCTATGTTACCATGCCATTCGGTCTCAAGAACGCTGGCGCCACATTTATGAGGATGATTCAGAAGTGCCTGCTCACTCAAGTCAGTCGAAATGTGGAAGCATATATGGATGACACTGAGGTCAAGTCGCGTAAAGGTTCCGACCTGCTGACTGACCTCTCTGAAACTTTCGCTAACCTGAGAAGGTATGATATCAAGCTTAATCTGTCGAAGTGCACATTCGGAGTTCCAGGAGGAAAGTTACTCGGTTTTCTCGTTTCCAAACGAGGGATCGATGCGAACCCAGAGAAATTTGGGGCCATACTCCGGATGAAACGCCCTGTGCATGTGCATGATGTTCAGAAGCTTACCGGTTGTTTGGCTGCTTTGAGTCGATTCATCTCTCGCCTCGGTGAAAAGGCATTGCCTCTTTACCGACTGATGAAGAAATCTAATAAGTTCGAGTGGACTCCTGAAGCTGACGCAGCTTTTGCAGAGCTCAAAGCCCTACTTTCCACCCAGCCGATGCTCGCTGCCCCAATCAGCAAAGAGCCTTTACTACTTTATATTGCAGCCACTGGACAAGTTGTCAGTACAGTACTCACGGTCGAGCGGGAAGAAGAAGGAAAAGCCTATAAAGATCAGTGCCCAGTATACTATATTTCTGAAGTCTTGACTCCGTCCAAGCAGAGATATCCGCATTATCAGAAGCTTGTTTATGGAATTTACATGACCACGAAGAAGGTTGCACATTATTTCTCTGATCATTCCATTACAGTCGTCAACGACACACCATTGTTAGAAATTCTGAACAACAGAGATGCAACTGGTCGAGTGGCAAAGTGGGCGATTGAATTCCTTCCATTGGATATCAAGTTTGAGGCAAAGAAAGCTATCAAGTCCCAAGCAATAGCAGATTTCCTCGCCGAGTGGGTTGAGCAGCAACAACTGACTCAGATTCACTCAAAGCATTGGACCATGTTCCTTGATGGATCCAAGATGTTGAATGGTTCTGGTGCTGGGGTGATTTTGGTATCCCCCCGAGGTGACAGGCTCAGCTATGTTCTTTAGATTCATTTTGATTCCTCCAACAACGAAGCTGAATATAAAGCACTTCTATACGGGTTGCGTATGGCCATTTCACTCGGCGTCCGTCGCCTAATAGTCTACGGCGACTCAGACTTGGTGGTTAATCAAGTAATGAAGGAGTGGGACGTCAAGAGCCCGGCTATGACTGGTTATTGTAATGCGGTAAGAAATTTAGAAAAGAAGTTTGAGGGGTTAAAGCTTCATCATATACCCCGACTGAAAAATCAAGCAGCTGATGATTTGGCAAAGATAGGTTCCAAGCGCGAGCCTATTCCCAGTAATGTGTTCTTGGAACATCTTCACACGCCGTCTGTCCAAGAAGATCCCTTCACGGAAGAGCCCCCACAACCTAAAAGCCCTACTGATCCGACTGAAGTTGAAATCCCAGTCGTGGTCGACTTGGTTATGGAAGTTTTGGTTGTCATACCCGATTGGAAAGTGCCGTACATTGCATATATTCTCAGGAAAGAACTCCTAGAGGATGAGGAAGAGGCCCGTCAGATTGTCCGTCGATCTAAAGCTTTCACAGTAATGGGTGGAAAGCTTTACAAAGAAAGTGTTACCGGAGTCGCTCAGAAGTGCATAACGCCGAAAGAAGGTCGAGTGATCCTCAACGACATCCACTCGGGGACCTGTGGTCACCATGTGTCCTCTCGGACCATTGTAGCCAAAGCATACAGAGCGGGGTTTTATCGGCCACGAGCGAATGAAATGGCAAAAGACATAGTCGACAAATGTGAAGGTTGCCAGTTCTATTCCAACATGTCTCACAAGCCTGCATCAACCCTGAAGACCATTCCACTCGTCTGGCCTTTTGTTGTCTAGGGATTAGATATGGTTGGACCTGTGAGAACTGGCAGGAGTGGCTTAACCCATGTGCTGGTAGCAGTCGACATGTTCACCAAATGGATTGAAGCCAAGCCTATCAAAAACCTCGAAGCTAGTACTGCTGTCAGCTTCATCAGAGAGTTATCATTCAGATATGGTGTTCCGCACAACATCAATACTGATAATGGGTCGAACTTCGATTCTGATGAGTTCAGAGCCTTCTGCGCTTCCCAAGGCACTCAGGTCGACTATGCTTCCGTCGCCCATCCCTAGTCAAATGGGCAAGCTGAAAGAGCAAATGGATTGATTCTCAAAGGACTGAAACCCCGATTGATGTGTGACCTCAAGCATGCGGCATGCGCTTGGGTCGATGAACTTCCATCAGTGCTTTGGGGATTGAGGACAACTCCTAACCGGTCAACTGGTCGAACTCCATTCTTCTAAGTCTATGGGGCTGAAGCTCTACTTCCGAGTGACTTGCTTCACAATGCACCACGAGTCGAACTTTTCTCAGAAGATGAAGCAGAACAGGCTCGGCAAGATGCAGTTGATTTCCTGGAAAAAGAAAGAGAGATGGCTCTCATCCGGTCGACCATTTATCAGCAAGACCTACGTCAATTCCATGCTAGAAACGTGAGGGGTCATGCATTTCAGGAGGGAGACTTGGTTCTTCGAGTGGATCAGTAGAAATCACACAAGCTCGCTCCTGCCTGGGAAGGCCCCTTCATCGTCACCAAAGTGCTCCACAACGGAGCATATCGCCTCTACAATGTCTAGCACAATAAAGACGAGCTACGCACTTGGAATGCGGAGCTGCTCCGCCCCTTTTATACTTAAGCATTCAGATTATTGACATGTAATAAGAAATACCTCCTAGTTTGATTATCAAAGACACAGTTTTATAGTCTCCTAAATGATCGTTGTTCCTTTTTTATGTGTTCCAAATCCCCCAGTGGGTGCCTTAGCTGCGAATCTGCTTTGCCTAAGTTCCAAAAAGAAAGAAAATCCTGCCGAGTGAAGAGCAAGCTCTCACTCGAAGGCTTAGCTGCGAATCCGTTTTGCCTAAGTTTAAAAAAATCCTAATGAGTGGTGAGCAAGCCTCTCACTCGGGGGCTTAGCTGTAGTCCAGTACTCCCCTAAGTTTGAAAAATCCTACCGAGTGGTGAGCAAGCCTCTCACTCGGGGGATTAGCTGCAGTCCAGTACTTGCCTAAGTTTGAAAAATCCCACCGAGTGAAGAGCAACCCTCTCACTCGTGGGTTTAGCAGCAATCCAGTACTCGCCTAAGTTTGAAAAAACCATACCAAGTGGTGAGCAAGCCTCTCACTTGGGGGCTTAGCTGCAGTCCAGTACTCACCTAAGTTTGAAAAAATCCTACCGAGTGCTGAGCAAGCCTCTCACTCGGGGGCCTAGCTGCAGTCCAGTACTCGCCTAAGTTTGAAAAAATCCCACCGAGTGAAGAGCTACCCTCTCACTCGGGGGCTTAGCTGCAGTTCAGTACTCCCCTAAGTTTGAAAAAATCCCACCGAGTGAAGAGCAACCCTCTCACTCGGGGGCTTAGCTGCAGTCCAGTACTAGCCTAAGTTTGAAAAATCCCACCGAGTGAAGAGAAACCCTCTGACTCGGAGTCTTAGCTACAGTCCAGTACTCACCTAAGTTTGAAAAATCATACCGAATGGTGAGCAACCCTCTCACTCCGGGGCTTAGCTACAGTCCAGTACTCACCTATGTTCAAAAAATCCCACCGAGTGAAGAGCAACCCTCCCACTCGGGGGCTTAGCTGCAGTCCAGTACTCGCCTAAGTTTGGAAAATCCTACCGAGTGGTGAGCAAGCTTCACACTCGGGGGCTTAGCTGCAGTCCAGTACTCACCTAAGTTTTCAAAATCCTACTGAGTAGTGAGCAAGCCTCTCACTCGGGGGTTAGCTGAAGTCCAGTACTCGCATAAGTTTGAAAAATCCCACCCAGTGAAGAGCAACCCTCTCACTCGGGGTCTTAGCTGCAGTCCAGTACTAGCCTAAGTTTAAAACACGTTCCAAGTGAGGACCGATCCGCAAGGACAACGTGGTGCAGGTCAACCACGACCTTCTCCTCAGAGCTGCACCATAGTACAATGTGCGCTCCATCCTGATCCGCAAGGACGATGAGGCACAGGTCGACTACGACCTTTTCCTCAGAGCTGCGCCATAAGTATAATGTGCGCTCCATCCCGATCTGCAAGGACGATGAGGTGCAGGTCGACTGTTACCTTCTCCTCATAGCTGCATCACAAGTACAAAGACTATTCCGAGTGAAGAAACAAGTTCCGCTCGAAGGCAAACACAAACATATTCAGAGATAAATCAAGTTCAAATAAATCCTAAGGTTCCAGACCAGGGATTAAAGTACTCGGGCATCAGGCCCGAAGGAGTTGAACGATTACAAAATCACTCGGCATTCCGAGGAAAATTTAAGGCAATGCATAAAGTTTGTTCACTCCGCAGGTGGAGGGCTAGCTGGCTCAACGAACTCGTCCAGGTCGATTCCATCAGCAATCCGAGTGGCAGCAGCAATGAAGGTTTCCATGAAGGATTGGAAGTCGTGCCTTTTGGTATTGGCAACCTTGATCGCTGATAGCTTCTCTTCTCGTGCTTCATTGCAGTGGACACGAACCAGTGACAGAGCCACGCCAGCGCCACATCAAGCAGAAGACTTCTTCCATTCCTACACTCGACCAGAGACCTCATTGGGTCGAGTCATCAGAGACTCGAGGTCATTTTGGAGAGTCACCCCTGGCCAGAGCGATGTGTCGATTCGCGACACTGCAACTTTCAGCCGAGCAAGGTAATCAACAAAACCAACGACACGGGATTCCATTCGGAGCACGTTCATGGCAGCTTCGTCCTTAACAAGAGAGAGGATGGGGTCCAAGCTTGTCTCAATTCGCCCAGTCTCTTCCTCAAAGTTATGGCAAAATTCTGCACACACAATACAATAATGAGTCAATGGTTATATATCGAGTCGACAGCAACAATCCAGTCAGACAAAGGAAAGCACCTTCAAGCATGACGAATAACTTCTTGGCAAGTCCTCCCAGATAATTCTCCAGGTCATCTCTCTTGCATGCGATGCCTTCCACTTTGTCGGTTAGGACTCCCTTGTCCTTCTTCAAACAAGTCTCTTCATTATTGGCTACATCAAGGGAAGTTTTCAGCTTGGCGTTCTCTCCCTCCAGTTTGCCGACTGAAGCCAGCTTCTGGTCGGCGAGTGCAGTTTTCTCTTCAGCTGCTTTCTGCGCGGCTGCAAGGTCCAGATCCTTCTTCGCCAAAGCCTGGTTCATTGTTTCTAAAAGAAATAACGTTTGAATCAAAAAAAGCAAATAACACCCGGTTCAGGAACAAATCAGTCGATAAAGTTTTTCGTACCAGCGGCTTCATCCTTGGCCTTCTGCAAGTTTGTCTTGGCTAGCTCCAAATCGAGATTGAATTGAATCTGCTTCCACTCCAGGTCAGCAAAATGAGCTCCAAGTTCACAGGATTTCTGTAATCAAAGGACGGTCAGTCGACAAATGAAAAGATTGGTTGCTTCAGAGCAATAGAGTGATAAATTCAACAAGTTCTAAGACTACTACCGAATCAAACATCCAGCAGTAGTCTTGGGGACTACACCCAGTGGCTGCACTTAGCGTGCCCCCACTGGTTCAGTTTCCACTCGACATGGTCCGTCTAGGCCGAGTGTAAAAAAAAGAAGAGGAAAGTTGTTGTCAGACCACAGTCGACTGCCCGCAGTCGACTACGGTCTCGGGGACTACACCCAGTGGGTGCACTCAGCGTGTCCCCACTAAGTTCAGGTTCCACTCGACATGACCCTTTCAGACTGAGTGAGAAAATTATGTTTCTCAGACCATAGCCAATTGCCCGCAGTCGACTATGGTCTCGGGGACTACACCCAGTGGGTGCACTCAGCGTGCCCCCACTGGTTCAAAGATTCAATCGACACAACCTAGTCGACCTAAGAAGCAAAGCTATTCAGCAGTAAGTCAAAACACCAAATGGGTGTACAAATGCAAAATGCAGACTGATGAAAAGATGCTCAAGGAAAGTTTTAAGGTAGCATATCCAAACAGAACAAGCGACAAACTAAGGGATCAGTCGGTAGTCAACCAACCTGGACGTTGCTCTGGAGAGCTGAGATGGCGTCGTAAGCAGCTTGACTGGCCTCCCGAACCACCTTCATCTTCTCCATCATGATGTTTGCCTGGCGTATAGCCTCCTTAGCAGCACCCACCTGGTCCTCTGGGACATGGTGCGCAGTGAAGAGTGAAGATGGATTGGCTGTAGTCTGTGCAGTCGACGCTGATGGCTGGGCACTCGAAAATGGTACGACAAAAGTCACAGAAGTCCGATTGACATCGCCGGTCTCCTGGATCACTGGCTCCATCACTGGCGTCGACTGAGGCACCTTGCCAGTTGATGTCTTCCTGCTTCTTCTTCCCATGGGCCTCAGCGGCACATCCTCGGCATCGTCTAGTATATCAACGACATTGGGAGGAGCTGCAAAAAGAATCAATCGCCAGATTTCAGTCGACCAACAAAACGGCTGAGAAAGTAAAGACAAGATTGCAAAAGTCATAACTGGGTTGGAAGTGACTGCGTCTCCCATTTCCTCGTCACTGTCTCTATAAGCAGAAGTCCCAGAGGTAACAGCACTACAAGTTTCAAGATTCACTCGATAAAATCAAGAAGAGAGTCGACAGCACAGGTCCTTGAGCAAAAAATGAGGACAAGATACTTACGCAGAAGTGACGGGAATGTCGATCTTGATCTTGGGCAGGGTCTTCCGAGACTTCGATGCTGCAACTTTGGGCTGCTTTGAAGCCTTTTCACTCGGTGCAGGGGAAGAGGTCCGAGTGCGCTTGGAATTCTGTCCAGTCGGCGGAGCTACTTTGCCACGGACACTAGCTGGCTCGTGCTTATTCTTGGAAAGCCTTTCATTGCGAGGTGGTGACTCGACTTCTTCGCCACTGCTCGAGTCCTCGCTTTCCTCCTCCTCTTCTCCTCCATCAGACTGCCAATCCATGCTTTCGCCTCCACTTTCTTCTCCTTCCTGGTACTGCTCTTGGTCCCCGTTCAGCATTGAGTATGTCTCTGTATAGATCTGCGAAGCAAAAGAGGTGAACAAAGGATGGTCAACTCAGTAAGTAATTGCAAGTCAGAAGGAAAAACACTCGGAAGTAAAGAATAGACCTTGTCTGGCTGGTTGTTGGTGTCGAATGGTAAAACTCTTCAGGACCCCCTGGGGTTGTCCTTGTTTCCTGTCATGCCTTGCACCCACTGCGCCACCGTCTTCTCATCAACGTCCTCCGGGTGGATCCGAGTGGAATCTTCGATCCCCGAGTACATCCACATCGAGTGATCACGAGCCTAGAGAGGCTGGATACGTCGACTGAGAAATACCTCAAGCAAATCCATACCGGTCACACCCTCATGGATCCGCTGAACTACTCGCTCCATCAACATGGCCGCCTCCACATTCTCTGCTGGAGTCACTTTCAAGGTAGTGGGTTTCTGGACTCGCGCCAAAGAAAAAGGAGGGAGACCAGTCAAATGACCAGGGGTCGACTTGTCTTTACAATAGACCAAGTTGACTGCCACCCTCTAACCGAGTCAGGGAGAGTCATCACGGGAAAAGCACTCTTTCCCCGCATCTGGATGCCTAAGCCCCCACACATCTGGATCACCTGGGTTTTCTCGTCACTAGGGATAGCTTTTTTCACAGTCTGCGAGTGGCATGTGAAGATGTGCTTAAACAGACCCAGTGAGGTCGGCAGCCTAGGAAGTTCTCACACAGAGAGACAAAGGCAGCAAGGTGCGTGATAGTGTTGGGAGAGAAATGGTGGAGTTGAGCTCCGAAGAAGTTCAAAAAAGCACGGAAAAAGGGATGTTGGGGCAAGGAAAAAACACGGTCGACATGGATGGCAAGCAAGAAGCACTCGCCCTCCTGAGGCTGCGGTTCAGTTTCATCCCCCGGGAGCCTCCAGGAACCGTGCTTGATCAGCCCGCTCTCGGCCAGATCTCGCAAATCATCCAGCTCGATTGTGGACTGGATCCAGTCGCCCTGGACCCAGCCGCGCGGCCAGCCGGATCTCGATGACGACCCGCTCCTGCCGGTTTTCTTCCCCTTCCCCTTCGCCGCCCCCTTCTTTGCGCGCTCCAGCGCCGCCGTCCTGTCCTTCGCCATCTCAGCAAGAGGCGCACGGGCGGGATGCGGCGTTGAGAGCAGAAGCGATAGAGGTGGAGAAGAAGAGGAGGAAGAAGGAGGAATTGAGGCGCACTGTGCAGAATTCCCCAATCCAACGCTTTATATGGAGTCATTTCCAAGTGGCTGACCCGTGGGCCCAGGCAATCCTGTCAAATCCCGCAACAGTCGCGCGCGCAGTACGTGGCGAAAAAGGTGGCACAGATATCGAGGTGCCCCTACCTAATGCGCCCCGATTACTGCGGCCTCCTCCGTCTCGCGCGCTTCCCAAAATTTTGAATCCCGCAAGATCCGGGAGCAGCAGAGTAGCCCGTCAGACCGAAGATTTTTTCCATATCAACAGTCGAAGCTTAGTAGCAAAGTTCACTCGAAAAACTAAGAATGGATCAAGGCGACTGAAAAAGAAGTCGAAGTCATCACATTCTTCATTGATCCCAACAAAACGCTTTCGAAGCGCAAGAACTGAGTCGGAATTATTTTTCAACTCCTTATCCACTCGAACCCTGGACCATTCGGGGGCTAATGATGGCAACATGTACCTAGGGTAGGGTCATAGGCCTGATCTAGACACCCTCCCCAAGGACATTACCCTAAAGTCAGAAGCATCCAAGGGATAACATCATCCACTCGACCAGAAGCATTCCACTCGGAAGATTCAATATCACTCGACCATAGCAATAGTCACTCGACGACCAGAAGATCTAAAGCCACTCTGTACAGCAACGGTCGGGCATTTACTCTATAGACGTAATGGTCATTCATGTAACTTTATTCCTGGCGTTATCAGTAATGCCCTATCTTTATGTACCTTAAACCCTGTGTAACTAAGGGCCGAAGGGGTCTGGCGAACTCTATATAAGTCAACCTCTCCTCAGGGACAAGGGTTCGCACCCCCTGTAACTCCACACACATAATCCAATCGACAGAGCTCCCGAGCACCGAGACGTAGGTATGTTACTTCCACCATGAAGGGCCTGAACTCGTAAACCTTGTGTGTACAACTTCACCATAGCTGGGATCTTGCCTCCTCATACCTACCCCCCATTCTATTGTCAGTCTTAGAACCACGTCAGACGGCGCCCACCGTGGGGCAGGTGTGGTGATATGGCCATAAAAATGTGGTGATATGGCCATAAAAAACAATGTGCTACGGTCCAAACTATAGCATGTACAGTACTACTCCTCTTTGTTTGGATCCCTGAGTTAGAGCTAGTTTGGGTTGAAATAGCCTCAAATTATCCAAACAGGAGGGATTAGTTTGAGCTAGTTTGCTCTAACCCAGCTAAAAAACTAGCCCGCTGGAGAGGTTCTAATTGGGTTAGTTCTCCTCGGGCCCACTAAAAGAGAACTAAAAAAATCTCCCTGCCCACACCAGGTTGCTCCCCCCCTCGCACGAGTCCTCTCTGTTCCCCATCGGGCCACCCGCCCAAGCGCCGCTCCGCCGCTTGCCCTCTCTCTCCTCCGCCCGCCCTCTCCCTCCGGCCTCCGCCGCCCTCCTCCGGCCGCCCTCTCCCTCCGGCCTTCGAAGCTCGCCCCGCTCCCCCTTCACTGACCTATGTCGTGCGTGGCGGCGGCGCATCTACCAGGGAGGTCGCGAGAGGGGTGAGTTTGTTCGTTCCTTCTCCGTCTCACAACCATATCATTGATCTTGCTCGCTGTAGCGCTAATTCTGATTTGCAAATGTAGATCCTGATTAAACTTGGTATAGATTTGTGGTGCATGCATGAAATTGTTTGATGCTACTTGAGGAGGTAATAAATCTTTCAAGAGGCCCAAAGATTTATTTCACCTTTCTAGGTATTTCAGTTTCAGGCTTGCATTATTTCTAGAGGCCCAAAGATTCATTTCACCTTTCTAGGTATTTTAGTTTCAGACTTGCATTATTACTAGAGGCCCAAAGATTCGGTTCGCAGTCGTCGGCAAGCGGCCCTGCTACCCATGGCGGTGTCGACCTCAACTCGCAAGCACCGACATCGGAAGGGGTTCCTGGGGCTTGGGCTCTACAGAGCCGTCCTCCAGAGCGACGATGACGATCTCCTCCCTGGGTGCGTGAGGGGCTCCGGGCTCCCTCCCTATCGTGAATGACTTCCCTGATGAGTTAGCTCATGCTTTGTTTCATGGAGTGTGTTTTTTTGTGAAGCTTGATAGACGACTTGCATGTTTAAGTGGGATATCTCATTTGTATGGAAAAAGTAAAATTTATCATGTTTTGCATGATTGATTTGTAAATATGATTCACTTCATGTCAATTGTGAGCGGGAGGAGGCCACACAAGAGCCAGCCACACCAAATCCGGTAGGAAATAGGGTCCAAAGTAGTCAAATGATTGAGAAAGAGCATTTATTGTGAATCTAACCCTGCCATCCATACACCTCTTTGGTTTAGAGTTAGTTCAGTGTTAGTTCAGGGTTAGAATCTAACTCTAACCTCTAACTGAGTTAGAGTTCTCCTCATCTCGGTTCATCGCCATCATACTTTGCTCATTCTTGTGTTTTCAGTATCATGCGAATCAAAGAGGCCCTTAGACTGGTTTAGGTCCGGTCGTTTTTTATAAACGTGTTATGTCCAAAATTTAATGAACGTACTCCGTTTTCTACAAAAATAATCCGGTTTCATGTAGTAATTCATTTATTTATTTATTCTTCCACAGGGTGTTTGCATGTAATTCGTGAGGTCTGAAATGTAAAGTACCCCGGCATATGCTCCGAGTTGTGCATGCACTACGACCCAGATGCTCTATGTCCCACATGTCGGCGAAAGGGAACACGTGGAAATAGCCTAGGAGTACATATAGGAGGATAAATGCGTGAAAAAATATGTACTGTGAAGCGTAGCCGCAGTTCGAAAAGGAGACCTAAAGTGATGACAGGTATAGTTCGCACGTACCCAACTAGTGGTACTAGACATACGACTACTTTTTCCCTAAAAAAAGAGGTACGAGTGCTCAGTACTCCTATTCTATCAACACGAGTCCCATCTGACAACAGTGTCCGTGCTACAGCTAGCTCTTCTCCCTCATTTCTCTCTTCTAATTCTAAACTAAGTCGACGCCCGGTGAGCGGGGTGGGGATTTGCAGATGGTTAGTTTGCTCAATTGCGGCCCCACCTCACAGTGAAAACGTTACGACTGGAATAAAAATGCCATATACTCCCTCCGTTCCTAAATATAAGCCTTTTTAGATATTTCAAATGGAATACAACATACAGATGTATGTAGACATATTTTAGAGTGTAGATTCACTCATTTTACTCCATATGTACTCACTTGCTGGAATCTCTAGAAAGACTTATATTTGGGAACAGAGGGAGTTCTATACTAATAAAACATTAAGGCCACGAGGCGATACAGTGCTGGTTACAGGAGGCAAGAAGAAGAGATGCATCCATCGACGACGTCCACCTCCTCGACTCAGGGCGCCTGCCTACCAAACAGCGGCTAAGTAGTAGCGGCTTTCATGGCCAGGTCGACGTGCTTGTGAACAATAATGGCGTCCAAAGGTTCCAGCCGCTGGAAGAAGGCCTATGTATTTCTATCCTCGCTGGCTTTGTAGTGGCCTATGTAGACGATTTTCTTGTAGACGTGGTTGTGCAGGTCGACGGTTTCTTGCATGGCGAGGCGCTGCACGGCGAGCGCGGCCTCGAGGTGCACATTCTTCGTCGCGACCTCCGGCACCTCCAGGGCCACCAGGGCTTGAAAGAGCTCGTCACCAGGGAGGCCGATGAGGGTGGCACGCAATGAGGAGCCTGGGCGTGTGGGCCGGAGTAGTACAGCAAGGTCGTCCGCACGCTTCTTGAGGGCGGTGAACTTGCGGATGGATTGGACCATCATGTCGTCCATGCGAGAGGCAAAGTCAGGGTCGGCGAGGGCTACGACACCGGAGGTCACCAGCACGTTTGGAAACACTGCATGGTGCGGGGCCGCAGGCCGGTGTCTTGGATGATTTGGCACAGCCGGCTGCCGCTCGCGTCCAACGCCTCGATAGGTGCTTGCAGCTTCTGGTCACTTGGTCTTGGATTGGAGTGAGAAGTGTTGCGCAGAGACTCAGAGTAGATGGATTGTATTGGTGGGGCGCCTTTATATGAGAGTCCAAACACTGCTGCATTCACATCGTGTGGGCTCTATTCTGCTTCTCCAATTAATTCCCTCTGCATGCTAATTGAGGATGCATGATTTACCGTTCAACTTCTCGGGAACCGCTACCCTCTCCCTCCTTGGCATTCAAGCACCTATGGAGGCGACTGCCGCTCGCGTCTATCGCGTGTGAGGCTGGCCATAAGTAGTATCATGCACTTGGGACTCACAAACATGCTTATGTGGCAGTCAATTAAAGAAGAGAGAGATGGTTATAGTAACATAGGTAGATACCGTGACATAATAAATGTTATGCTACTATGTGTCATGCATGGCAATAAATGAGACCACCTATGATACTAATATACTATGATACTCCTACTCCCCACTATGACCAGCCTCAGGAGACGTTCCCGTCGACGACGAGGTGCCTATGGTGACTTCATAAATTTCAAGATGATATGTCGGCTCAGTCTTTCGGAAGTGCTCATAGGGGTAGGGTGTGCGTGTGTGCATTCATAGGGGTGAGTGTATGCGCGTGTATATGAGCGCTTGCGTTTGTACTGTGTTAAAAAATGTAAATGCGTGTAAAAAAGGGACTAGTCAGTACTAGTATACTCAATATTGTGCACCGCGACCAAGGCGGAGAGGAAAACGAGAGAACTACATATTTATTTACGGTGTAGATTCACTCATTTTGCTCCATATGTACTACTCCTTTAGGGTGTAGTATGGTCACTCGTTGAAATCTCTTGAAAGGCAAATACTCCTTTCCGGTTTACATGGCTATACTAGCAGGTAGTACTACAATAGTGGGCTCAAATAGCAATTTTGTCTCATGCAAGAGCCTGGCTATATGCGTGCTCCAAGGTTCGCAACCGCCACGTTCGGGTTACGCTTGGCTCGTTGCCTCTTCGAGAAGACGAACAATGATGTTACTATTTACTACATCTATAGTATCGAATCCACTGCTGCATGTCCATCCACCGCATGCGGGAGGGATAGCGTGTTGTAGTATAAGCAAAAGCTTGTCCTCGTCTGCGAGCCACCGCGCACATGGGCGAGGGAGAAGGCATGTAGTACTAAAATCAATCTTCTCCTTGTTGTACGAGTTGACGAGACACATCATAGCACTGGCCCAACATGGTTGCCTTTAAACTTGGCTGAAAGACCCGCAGTGTACAATATTTTGCTGCAACCTCTAACATTTACCCCACCATGAATTAAAATATATATTCCTGTCCTAAACAGATGAGCGTGCAAACTACAATCACAAGGATGACAGGTAGGGCCAGAAGATTATTTTAATAAAAAAGCATGGAGCCGGCCCCAACGATTTTAAGCTTACAGGCACGGTACAAGCTATCCTAGACTACTCTACACATGAAACTGCCACACAAGCGTCAGGGATGCACTTGGCTCTTCGCCTTGTCGGGAAGTCAACAATGATGGAGTACTACTGCAGTGGAGGAGTACTACAGTATGCTTCTGGCCATCTAACACCAAATGAACTGCTGCATGTCCACCGCGTGCGGGAGGGAGAGCGTGTAGCGAAAGCTTCTCCTAGTCCCGCCAGCCACCATGCTCATGGGCGAGGGAGGGACGCAGCTTCATTGACTTATTGCTCCTGCCTATGCGTGTATGACATGTGTGCCCAATAGGTGGGTGCCCCACCTGTCATGTAGCCAAAGGCAGGTGCGGTTAAGGCACCGAAGCTCAGTCCGCGAGGGAGAGGGCATTGTAGTAATCAAACTTCTCGTTGTACGAGTTGACGCGACACATCAAAGCACTGCACTCGATATATTTCAATAATTTGCGTTTATCGATGCATTAATTACAACGCATGCATGCATCATGAGACTCTTCTTTTGATACTTGCATGTGTTGATTTAATGCACCTTGAAGTAGTATGAATATGTGACGGTAAAGCTTTGTAATGCACCGGCTCTATAGAGAGAGATGGCTGTGCACGAGGAGGGCGAGATCATGCAGACGGAACAGGACCCGACGATGGAGCTCTCTATGGTCTTGATGGACCTCACCTTGCTCCACTGCCCCTTGTGTCGCCGCCCCATGAAGCCTCTAGTGTATGAGGTTCGAATACACCTCGTCCGTTCGGCTGATCGAGCAAGGTGCAGGTTTCTTTCTTGATGTGCTGCTCAATTGATTTGTGCAGTGCAAGGGAGGGCACCTGGCCTGCGTGGACTGCCGCGTCGAGCGCCCCGGGAACCAGCGGCAGTGCCAGAAGTGCGAGCACGGTGGTGGCTTCGACGTGCGAAACACGGCGGTGGACGCCGTCCTCTCCTCGGTGAGGGTGGAGTGCCCGCACAAAGGCTGTGGGCTCTACGTCACTTTCCACAAGCTCGCCGATCACCAGAGCGTGTGTCCGCTCATGCCCTGCAAATGCCCCGTGCCCGTCCGCGGCTACGAAGGCCCGCCGCCGGCGCTCTCCCACCACATCAGCATCATGCATCCCATGCCCGTGCACAGGATCTAGTACGGCAAGGTGCTCCAGCTGCAAGTGCCACTGTCGGAGCCACGACTCTTGTTGTTCACGGAGGAGGATGGTCGTGCGTTTTTCTTGGTCGGCGTCATGCTCGACATCGGCGCGCCTATCGCCATGTCGGTCGTCTGCATCAGAGCGGGGTCGTCCCCACTGCCGCACTACGTGGCCAAGCTATGGGCGAACGAGCCGCCGGGGGAGCCCAAAGGAAGCACCGATGCCGTCAAGGTGGAAATGGAGGTGGCAAGCAACAAGGATCCCGGCGACGTCGCCGTGCAGGAGCTGACCTTCTTCATAGTTCCGCCCAAGCTGCTGGCCGGGGCTAAGCTGGTGTCACTCTACATTCATATTGACAAGCTCACGTCCTAAATGATTCTTCAGTGCCTTTTTATCTTAGTAATATGCTAATATAGGGGTTAGCTCGGTCTACTTTAGCTTAAGAGATGGTGGGTTTTGGTGGCGATGCAGCAATTACTTTGACGTTAGATCAGCAGTTAAAGTAATTTCCAATAGTCGAATGGATATTTTGTGTCTGTTGGATATAAAGATCCTTTGGGTAAGAAGTATAACAACTTATAAGAAGTATAACAGCTTATATGCTTGTTTGTTTAGGAAGTGTTGCATACTTGTGCGAGTTGATGCGACACATCAAAGTAGTAGTACTCCCTCCGATCCTAATTTTTCTGCGCCTCAGCATCACCAAGGCTTAACACGTGCCCACGTTATGCCATTCGGGAATAGTTCGAAACTAGAACTGTCAATAAATTTTGAGACTGCGTCTCGTCACATTCCAAATTACTACTACCACGCTATATTTAATTGGAAACCTGTTCACACCGATCACAACCTAAACGGTTTCCCATTTAGGAGCATATTAGTACTCGGCTATAAATACTACTATGCCAAGATGATTGCACATTCCTCCTCAACTCCTCATCCACAAACACAAACAAGTCATTCAGCATCCTGCCCTTGCGTCTGCCATGGCCAGCATGAGTTCTGGGTCGAGAGATTACCACCAGGGAGAGGCGAGCATGGAAGCGGAAGCACGAGAGATGTCCCGCCTTGCCAGGAAAGAAGCCGACATGTGCCGCCGCGCGGAACTAGCAGCACAGAGGTCCTGCCGCGATCTCGAAGCAGCATAGAGGTCCCGCCGTGCCATCGATGCAGCAGACTGGTCCGGCCGCGCCGCGGAAGCAGCAAAGATGTCCCGCCGCACCGCGAAAATGCAGCAGAGATGTCCTGCCGCGCGGCGGCGGCTTGGGAAAATGTCTCGCAGGCAGGCGATGACTCTTGCAGGTGCATGCATGCGATCGTCCATAGCCAGATGGATCAGATCTCCGGCTGGGCGAGGTTGCAGGACGACATGAAAGCCTCGTTTGAATAGGCTACCGGTGTCATCCGGCAACTAATGGAGGGCAATGAGAGGCTCCGGGCCGAGTGCGTCCTGTTGAGGGCGAAGATCATCCGAAGTGCAGAGCAGCAAGAGAAGACCAATGCCTTGTTGAAGAGGACCGGCATCATCGTCAAGAAACTTATGGATGAGAATGACATGCTCTGCATCGAGCGCTAAAGGCTGGTGGACGAATCTGTGGATGCTCTCAAGCAGCGTCTTGAGGACTCGAAAGAGCCCATCGCCGCTCGCCGCGGAGACTAGTTCCTGCCGCCTGCAGCAACGCATCAAGAAAGTAGAGATCAGCGAGCCAGATCGTTGTCTTCCTTCTTCTTTTGCCCTTGTGTATTTCGGGCGTAGCCGCATGTGGCTTTTTTAATTATCTTCCTAATTATGTTAGACAATTATTATCCACTGTCGTCATCCTTATATATTCATCAGTCTTGCTATAAGTCGCAGTAGATGCTATATAGGTCCGTCAGATCTTACATCAAGATCCGTGCAAAATTTTCTTTTCAGATTTTCTTTTTTCTCTCTTAAACCTGAGTCGATTGAGACATAGCCACACCATTAAACAGATGTAGTGACCCGACCTCAGACGGTCAAGCCTCTGTGTTACTGTGCCATCCACGGATCGGTATCTTTGCACACAGTACATCAATGTATATATCAAAGTGCAATCACATGTATAAATAACATAAAAGATATATACCTCATAATACTCAGTGGAAACAATCAAGCGGGTGTGGAGTCCCATCAACGCCATCGGCGGAGTTGAGTGTAGACCGTAACCTGTATCGTAACTCTTACTCGTTGAGTAAATATCTGCAACATGATACGTTGCAGCCGTGTAGGTCAGTACATTGAATGTACCGGCAAGATCACAATAAGAGAAAACAGATGATAAACTATACTATATGCAGTATGGCTTTATGGCTCTGTATCTGAGTTTTGTTTTGCGTAAAAGCTGATTTTATTTTCCCTACATCAAAGGAATAAATGAAATCTGTACTATGGAGTTTTTTTCCTATCATGACATGGTTCCGCCAACCGATGTCTCATAGCCCAATACATCATAAGTTGCCCACAATTAAGTTATCAGTCCGGTGTTGAGAGTTCGAGATAGATCCAAGTCCGAGGCTCAAATTGTCCGTAACAGGGGACACGGCTAATCGATTAGGTTTAAACCCTCTGCAGAGGTTTGTACACTTTACCCGCAAGATTCGATCCCTCTCTTTACGTTCTCGCACTTGAGTGTTTGAGAACAAGATGACCAAACATGGTCTTCCAAAGAGTTCCTCGACCACCGTCCGTACTCAACCCATCCTACCGTAGTTCTACATCTGCTAGTACCGCCCCAGCCAGAGTCACAACTAAGGTCAACCAAGCGAGCCCATAATGACTTGCGGTTGCAGGTAAGCTTCGGGCGTGAAGTATTCTTCCGTCTCTTTGAGTCTGGGTGAAGCTTTCCGCAAGATGTCATGGCGCTTCTCCATGCATCCCGCCAACCTTTGGGTTCTCCAGGTGCCCGTCAACCGTCCTTCACCCAAAGAGTGTGTATTGAAATCCTGTCTCGAGTCTTGAAGTCTTGAGGTCTTGAAGATGCAGTCCTTGCAGATTCCATCATGGAGTTATCGTCATTGGCGTAGAATCCTCCATTCTCACACCACTCCGAGCACTCATACCAAACACCGTCTACTATCGTAGCATTAAAATAAAATATCGCCCGGGCTTGGTAACAGGGGAAGGGTTCCTACCTCATGCATACTACTCAACTACAAGGATTCAATAACACTATTGAGGGTGGTTGCAAAGATGTCACTAAATGCAATAAAACATAGGTATGAAAGCATGGTCAAAGTGAACTTGCTCGGTGATGTTGACGAAGAAGAATTATCGTTCTCAAGAAATAACTTGATAGACTACTCGTCACTCTCGATGAAATCTATATAACAAACATATCATTCACATAAGCACTCACACTAACAATCAAAACAAAGAGAGAGCGAATAAGAATCCAAAGGAACTTCAAATAAAACTAGGAGTCTTCTTCTACAACATTCACAAAAATAGTTTTGTCTAACGGAAAATAAAACACTAGAATAACAGAGAATAAAATATAAATTTAGTTAAGACAAATAGAAAAATAAAGTATTTTTTTCATAAAGCTATTTTGAAAGTATTTTCAATTGGGAGTTAAAACAGTAGAGAAATCCATTGCAAGTTATTAGCGAACTTGAATTGATTTCACAATAACAAAATAAAATAAATATAAAAACTTGTTGAACACCTACTGTTTAACTAATAGAAACCAAACATAAACTTTCTGAAATATAAAATAAAATAATTTATAAACAACTATAGAAAAAAGTAGCTATAATTGAATAGAACTAAAATAGAATTTGTTTTACATGAAACAATAAGCTAAAATACTCAAACAATTTTGAAGTTTTTACCACTGGTAAATATGATCACTAGTGATTAGTAGAAAAAGAATCAAATAAAAATCTATTTTTAAACTCCCGAATAAGCAAAACAAGCTTTAATTCAAATCTGATCTAACTCAATTTTATAAATCCAAACATAGACAAATTATATATTTTTGCAAACTACAAGAAAATTGTGATCTAACGCAAAAAGAATCAGCATCATTGGACTTCTAGATCAAAAGTTATAAGCTAAACAAGAACGGAACTAAATCTGTTACGGGAATAAATCTGAAAACAACGGAGTTACCTGTGACGTGAGGCAGAGATGGCAGGAAGGAGATGGCGATGTGGAGGCTGCTCGGCGAGGGGCGAGGTCGCCGGCAAGGGTGGGGGTGGCGGAGGAGGGTCGGCGCTTGGGAGGTGGCGCTGGGCGCCTCAGGTGCTGCTCACTCTGGCGCGGGCTCTGGGAGAGCTCTGGTGTGCGTTCTAGGCAGGAAAAGGAGGACGGTGGCGAGAAGGCTACGGGCAGGGAGGCGTGGTGATGGGAAAAATGGAGCGAGGAGAGGAGGGGTTTTATAGGCGGTCTCGGGAGGCGCTGGGATGGAAAGACGAGGGAGATCGAGAAGGTGGAGATTTCTGTCTCCATGGACATGGAAAGCTTCAGTAACGTGAGAGGAAGCAGAGGAAGGAGATGATCTCTTGTTGGGCTAGAATAGGAAAGTGCTTAATGGGCCAGGTTTTTCCTAATAAAACGATTCCATTCCTATTTTTAAAATTAGGAAACTAAAACAATAAAAGGAAATCAAATCAATTCGAATAAAGAGTTTTTATATACTAAAATTATCAGAAAAATAAAATGTAGATGTTGAGCATTATTCCACGGCCAAAATAAAAACTTAAATTTTTTTTTTTCAGAAAATCCCTAAAGGCTTTATTTCTTTTTGCAAGTAATTTTTTTAATAAAAAATTTGGTTTTTCTTGGCTCAAATATTTTCAAAAATGCCCCTGATTTTTGGAGGGTCATTTTCCTCCGCTCTTTCTTGCTTGCAAGAATTTATTTTTTCGGGGTATTTCTCGGGGAAGAAAAATAGAGAAGCAAGTGCAAATATTTGAAAGAATTAAATTGCAAAACTTCGTTCAAATTCTTTATAGTTGAAGAAGTCATGTCATCTTCTCTCATTGATTTTAATAGGATGAATTTGAATTTACCGGAGAAGGGGAAAGTCATTTTATTCCCTCTCATTCAATTTTTTTTGAAAAGGTTCAAATTTCACTCAAGTTTAATTCACTCAAGCAAACAAACAAACAATTCAATTAATTATATTAACATTCCAAAATTTGGGATGTTACAAACCTACCACACTTAAAATGAATCTAGTCCTCGAGATTCAAGAAACTAACAAGAAAAGGTTAGGGTTGGGGTCTTCTAGCAAATGTCTTGGTCGAAAGGTCAGGTGCTACCACACTTAAAAACAAGGTCATGGTTCCAATAAACTCAGATATTTCCTCTGGAGGGCTGACAATGTATGTATCTTCACATATCTTACAATAGCTCCTTCATTAAAGCTCTTCTGTCAGAAGCATAGAGTTTTCCTCAAAAGCTTGGGTCGGTTCGTCAAAGTTGAAGTTCGTCCAAGACTGGATCTTCTTAGCTGATGCGTCTGTGTCCATTCTAAACAACTATCAAAACACTCATGGTGGTCTACAATTTATGGTTTTCTCCTGCAGAAAAGCGGGTGCAGGTTGAACCTCACCGTATAACCTCGTTTGGCAGCAGTTTTCTGTAATGGGGTTCCATCGTCCTACCATTCTATGGTTTTATGGCTTATCGCGTCGACACTCTTCTAAGTTTTTCAAGGCTCTCTGATTTTCCATCAACATATGATAGTTCATGATAGAAGTCTCGGTATGGGGCCAATCCATCCGCACTTGAATCATTACCACATATGTAAACATCGAATCACGTATTTTAACACTTGGGCATACTCACAAGCATTGCAGAATTTCTCTTGTTCTCGAACTGAGTTCGTATAAATCCATGGTTTCTGCATGCCAAACAAAACATCTATCGTTACTTCACCACTCTCAGGTTTTTGCGTAACCTCCTACGAAACGTAGGCTGATTGGATCACAGATTCTTCCAAATTTATTCCTTTATCAAGGTTACAACGGTTCCTTCTCAAAATCCTGGGCCTGTGGGTTATGGCCCACTTCAACACTAGTGCAGCTTTAACTCATCCTTGGAGTAACTCTCTTGTTACACCTCCTTAAATCGATAGTACTCTGTTTCTTCATACCATCATATCAAAACAAAACTCCAACTTATTTTGTCCAGCTTCCTTCTATGGCCGTCATGAATAACACGTTTCTTTCTTCATTGATCCTGTGGCTTTATAGAGTACTATGACCAAAAGAAGTGCACAAGTTTATCCATAAAATCTCATTAATCTCATATCAATCTTTCATTACATCCTTAACCATTTTCAGTAAATCCAAATTCCAAAAGTACTTGTTACAAATGCTGCTACCCACATGATTTGGTATGGTGGACATTACTTCCACTTTATTTATTTATCCTCCTCGAGGATTCTTGATCCACTGGAATTGTGCGACATGAGCCTTGAAATCTTCAATCTTCTGTTTCATCATGGTGGTCTTGAGCTTCACCTTCATCATCTCTGCATGCACTTCGCTTAGGTATTCCTGAGTATAACGGAGTCTTGCTTCAAGTATTTCTCCGATCTGGCGTATGGCTTCCATGGCTGCTTCACGAACGGCATCGAAGAAAGTTGCTTGTGGCACACGTGAGATGAAAAAGTAATGCCCCATCCTCTTTGGGCAAACTCCTTTCAAACGGTGGAGGTGTACCTCCACATACCAAAGTTCCACTCCCTTATGCATGAAGGGGTAGCCTTTGTAGACTGCATCTCCTTCAAGGTGAATATGCTTCATCATGTCCTTCAGGATCTTCGGGTAATCATGATCACTTGTCAGGGTCATGATGGTTTACGGACCTTTAAGGAAAGACTCATAAAGGGTCATCATCTGCAGTTGTGAAACAGAAATGATGCTCAGAATTAAGGTACTTATCTCCTTGGGCACACATTCATATCATCCAAACAAAACTTCAAACTCAATTTCCAATTTCCTGTTTATGCATCACAACTCACCTTCTTCCATGTTCATCAAGAATATTAATTTCCAAGATAAAATATGACAACTCCTTAAAGCTTTTCAGCATGTGACATTACAACTTTATTGAGTCATGAACTATTACAATCTCAGGGTAATCTATTACATAACTCAACTCATTGAGCTCATGAAAATGAAATTGCTTTCTACTACTCTTATTATCCATATCAAAATTCCAACTACTCAACTCCAGCTTTCATCTTGTCGGGACATTTAATAGCATAATGTCCTGCTTCCTTGCAGCGAAAACAAATGACTTCCGACATGTCTCGGGGCTTCTTTGTGATTATGCGGGCTCCTTGGATTCTTGGCTTCTTTCCTGCACATTTACTAGCGTAATGACCTAAATCCTTGCACCTGTAACAAGTGATATGGCTTAGGTCCTTCTCTGCAAAAATTGCGTTGTTCTCGGGTTGCCTTCTCTTCCGGATTTCTCTGTAATGATCAGGGCTTCTACTTCCGAGGGTCAAACTTCACTTGCTGTCGGAAATATCCGGATACTCTTTTCTTTCCTTGGTGCAATCTTGTGAAAATGTCCTTCTTCTCCACATGAATAGCAGGCATTGGAGTAAAATTTGTTGAGACCTTCTCCATCCAGGTCTTCAACACTTTCAGTCATTACTGGTTCTTCTAGATCTTCCTTGAGGGCTTCTTTCATTCCATCTTCTTGGTTCGGAATAGTCTGTGCACCGTGGAGTAAATGTGACACTGCACCGGGTAGTGGGTGGTTCCTTCACACAGGAAGCAAGTCACCTGGCTAGTTGGGCATTCCTCAGCTGGGTGTTTCTCCTCACAATGAGGGCATCCATCTTTGTGTTCCTCCTGGGTGTGTCCTATTTCTCCGCAAATCTTGCAGGCACAAGGTTTACTTCTTGGTGCATCATTGTGTTTCCGGATAAGACGTGATTTCAACAGGTCTTCTTGAATTCCTCCCAAGTTCTTGCTCCATTAAATCCTGTATGGCTTGATGCATGTTCCACCAGGTTGCAGCACTTTACGTAAAGTATTGAAGAGCATATTGAACCTCATACTTCCTTGAAACCAAATTGCTCCAAGTGATTTTCCATGTTCGCATCCATAGCTCGCCTCGGGCTAAGTCTTGGTCCAGAGAATATCAGTCCAACTTCATTCATCATCTATGGGGTTCAAGGGTTTTAGGGTGAGATGAGAGAGAGGTGGGGAGGATATACACACAATGCGCACAATAGTTTTGAAGAAACGAGTTTTATTTTGGGGCTGTCGGAAAACAAATGACAGCTCACAAATCATCGCATCTAACGAGGTGTATAACAGGGGTTTGGTCTCTAAAGGTCAAATAATTCTTCAGGAACTTCAAATTCTTCAAGTCTTCAGAGTCTTAAATTGTTGCAGCTGCAATTCTTCCAACATATGGTGAAATCCTCTTTACTCTGAAGTGGTCATCAGTTCTCCGATATCTAATCCTTCTTGGAGCGTCTTCAGTTGATCCTTCATGTGGTCAAAAGGGTAAAGGGGTATATTCTAACTATTTGAGGTGAGAGTGTCTATTTGATAAAATCTAAAAAGACGAGGAGTAAGAGTCTTTTTGTAAATAAAGTCTTTTGAGATATCCTGTCCTAGGGCTTTCCGGTTTCTAGGGTCACGTCCTCATCAACATGTGCTCGATACCATTTCAGAGTGACCCGACCTCGAGACGGTCAAGCCTACGTATTCTCGTGCCATCCACGGATCAAGTATCTTGGCACACACAGTACATCAATGTATATATCAAAGTGCAATCACATGTATAAATAACATAAAAGATATATACCTCATAACACTCAGTGAAACAATCAAGCGGGTGTGGAGTCCCATCAACGCCATCGGCAGGTTGAGTGTAGACCGTAACCTGATCGTAACTCTTACTCGTTGAGTAAATATCTGCAACATGATACGTTGCAGCCGTGTAGGTCAGTACATTGAATGTACCGGCAAGATCACAATAAGAGAAAACAGATGATAAACTATACTATATGCAGTATGGCTTTATGGCTCTGTATCTAAGTTTTGTTTTGCGTAAAAGCTGATTTTATTTTCCCTACATCAAAGGAATAAATGAAATCTGTACTATGGAGTTTTTCCTATCATGACATGGTTCCGCCAACCGATGTCTCATAGCCCAATGCATCATAAGTTGCCCACAATTAAGTTATCAGTCCGGTGTTGAGAGTTCCGAGATAGATCCAAGTCCAGAGGCTCAAATTGTCCGTAACCGGGGACACGGCTAATCGATTAGGTTTAAACCCTCTGCAGAGGTTTGTACACTTTACCCGCAAGATTCGATCCCTCTCTTTACGTTCTCGCACTTGAGTGTTTGAGAACAAGATGACCAAACATGGTCTTCCAAAGAGTTCCTCGACCACCGTCCGGTACTCAACCCATCCTACCGTAGTTCTACATCTGCTAGTACCGCCCCAGCCAGAGTCACAACTAAGGTCAACCAAGCGAGCCCATAATGACTTGCGGTTGCACAGGTAAGCTTCCGGGCGTGAAGTATTCTTCCGTCTCTTTGAGTCTGGGTGAAGCTTTCCGCAAGATGTCATGGCGCTTCTCCATGCATCCCGGCCAACCACTGGGTTCTCCAGGGTGCCCGTCAACCGTCCTTCACCCAGTAGTGTGTATTGAAATCCTGTCTCGAGTCTTGAAGTCTTGAGGTCTTGAAGATGCAGTCCTTGCAGATTCCATCATGGAGTTGTCGTCATTGACGTAGAATCCTCCATTCTCACACCACTCCCGAGCACTCATACCAAACCCCGTCTACTATAGCGTAGCATTAAAATAAAATATCGTCCCGGGCTTGGTAACAGGGGGAAGGGTTCCTACCTCATGCATACTACTCAACTACAAGGATTCAATAACACTACTGAGGGGTGGTTGCAAAGATGTCACTAAATGCAATAAAACATAGGTATGAAAGCATGGTCAAAGTGAACTTGCCTGGTGATGTTGACGAAGAAGAATTATCGTTCTCAAGAAATAACTTGATAGACTACTCGTCACTCTCTGATGAAATCTATATAACAAACATATCATTCACATAAGCACTCGCACTAACAATCAAAACAAAAGAGAGAGCGAATAAGAATCCGAAGGAACTTCAAATAAAACTAGGGAGTCTTCTTCTACAACATTCACAAAAATAGTTTTGTCTAACGGAAAATAAAACACTAGAATAATAGAGAATAAAATATAAATTTAGTTAAGACAAAGAGAAAAATAAAGTATTTTTTTTCATAAAGCTATTTTGAAAGTATTTTCAATTGGGAGTTAAAACAGTAGAGAAATCCATTGCAAGTTATTAGCGAACTTGAATTGATTTCACAATAACAAAATAAAAATAAATATAAAAACTTGTTGAACACCTACTGTTTAACTAATAGAAACCAAACATAAACTTTCTGAAATATAAAATAAAATAATTTATAAACAACTATAGAAAAGAAGTAGCTATAATTGAATAGAACTAAAACAGAATTTGTTTTACATGAAACAATAAGCTAAAATACTCAAACAATTTTGAAGTTTTTACCACTGGTAAATATGATCACTAGTGATTAGTAGAAAAAGAATCAAATAAAATCTATTTTTAAACTCCCGGAATAAGCAAAACAAGCTTTAATTGAAATCTGATCTAACTCAATTTTGTAAATCCAAACATAGACAAATTATATATTTTGGAAACTACAAGAAAATTGTGATCTAACGCAAAAAGAATCAGCATCATTGGACTTCTAGATCAAAAGTTATAAGCTAAACAAGAACGGAACTAAATCTGTTACAGGAATAAATCTGAAAACGAAAACGGAGTTACTCAGACGTGAGGCAGAGATGGCAGGAAGGAGGCAGCGATGTGGAGGCTGCTCGGCGAGGGAGCGAGGTCGCCCGGCGAGGTGGGGGTGGCGGAGGAGGGGCTGTTCACTCCTGGCGTCGGGCTCTGGGAGAGCTCTGGTGGCGTTCTAGGCAGGAAAAGGAGGACGGTGGCGAGAAGGCTACGGGCAGGGAGGCGTGGTGATGGGAAAAATGGAGCGAGGAGAGGAGGGGTTTTATAGGCGGTCTCGGAGGCGCTGGGATGGAAAGACGAGGGAGATCGAGAAGGTGGAGATTTCTGTCTCCATGGACATGGAAAGCTTCAGTAACGTGAGAGGAAACAGAGGAAGGAGATGATCTCTTGTTGGGCTAGAATAGGAAAGTGCTTAATGGGCCAGGTTTTTCCTAATAAAACGATTCCATTCCTATTTTTAAAATTAGGAAACTAAAACAATAAAAGGAAATCAAATCAATTCGAATAAAGAGTTTTATATACTAAAATTATCAGAAAAATAAAATGTAGATGTTGAGCATTATTCCACGGCCAAAATAAAAACTTAAAAAATGTTTTCAGAAAATCCCTAAAGGCTTTATTTCTTTTTCAAGTAATTTTTTAATAAAAACTTTGGTTTTCTTGGCTCAAATATTTTCAAAATGCCCTGATTTTGGAGGGTCATTTTCCTCCGCTCTTTCTTGCTTGCAAGAATTTATTTTCGGGTATTTCTCGGGAAGAAAAATAGAGAAGCAAGTGCAAATATTTGAAAGAATTAAATTGCAAAACTCCGTTCAAATTCTTTATAGTTGAAGAAGTCATGTCATCTTCTCTCATTGATTTTAATAGGATGAATTTGAATTTACCAGAGAAGGGGAAAGTCATTTTATTCCCTCTCATTCAAATTTTTTTTGAAAAGGTTCAAATTTCACTCAAGTTTAATTCACTCAAGCAAACAAACAAACAATTCAATTAATTATATTAACATTCCAAAATTTGGGATGTTACAATAGAGGCTCGGGCGCCATTAATGGAGACCTTGGAAGTGAGGTGGACGGGAGATGGAGGTCAAAGGGCTCTCCACCCGATAAACACGTGCAAGGGTCTGATCTCATGCCTCCCGTACTCAAATAGCTACCCTGCACGGCGCCTCCAACCTAATAAAAAAAGGGGACGTGTGGCGGCACGTATATGGTAAATAGAACGCCCACGGTTTTAATAATACATGTGTTTCCGATTGTAACGTGATAGCACTTGTTCCAAAATGACTTTGCCGATTGTTAATGTGTGCGCTTTCGCAAACCGGACAGCAAAATTACCACAAGATGTTGGTTCCATGTCATGACACCAAGCCAACTTTCATGATTTTCATGCGTGTTTTGGATTTACAGGAATTAAAAAACCAAGTTTCTCAATGTTTCCAACCGAGCCACGACGCCCAGATGTTTGAATTTCATTCCCATTTCTTGCATGGGACCTAGAAATTTACCCGAGGACACACATGTGATTTTTCAACCAACTTTGGTGCACTGGAGCATGTGCTTGTATTTCAAATTTGATTATGCACACCAAGGTGACACGTTCTCTCTCAGAACCACGACCTTTCTTGAGAGAAGCTCCGGTTTGCAAGAAGCTTATGCCAAAACTTGTTCCTATTCAACCAATTTTTTACCACATCATCGTAGTACCATGAAATGACACCATGCCAAATTTCATGATTTTCAGGCGTGTTTTGGATTTACAAGAATTTTAAAACCAAGTTTCTCAATGTTCTCGGTCGAGCCACGATGCCTAAATGTTTGGATTTCATTCCCATTTCTTGCATGGGACCTAGAAATTCACCCGAGGACAGAGATGTGATTTTTCAACCAACTTTGGTGCACGGGAGCACGTGCTTGTAGTTCAAATTTGAATTATGCAAATTAAATGACCAGAAACTCAATTAATGTATAAAAAAGGCCAAACAAACCCGGAATAATTCCAAAACTTAACAGGGCACTCATGTAGTTCTATGTTGCCTCTGTAAAGAAACTCAAGGGGGCAGCATATATCGTTTCGCACTCAAAGGTGACATGTTGCTACCTCTTGAGAATTGCGTTGGTTTTCCCTTGAAGAGGAAAGGGTGATGCAGCAAAGTAGCATAAGTATTTCCCTCGGTTTTTGAGAAACAAGGTATCAATACAGTAGGAGACCACGCACGAGTCCCTCGCACCTGCACAAACAAATAAATCCTCGCAACCAACGCAATAAAGGGGTTGTCAATCCCTTCACGGTCACTTACGAGAGTGAGATCTGATAGATACGATAAGATAATATTTTTGGTATTTTTATGATAAAGATGCAAAGTAAAATAAAAGGCAATAAAAATAGCTAAGTGTTGGAAGATTAATATGATGGAAAATAGACCCGGGGGCCATAGGTTTCACTAGTAGCTTCTCTCAAGAGCATAAGTATTAAGGTGGGTGAACAAATTATTGTTGAGCATTTGACAGAATTGAGCATAGTTATGAGAATATCTAGGTATGATCATGTATATAGGAATCACGTCCGAGACAAGTAGACCGACTCCTGCATGCATCTACTACTATTACTCCACACATCAACCGCTATCCAGCATGCATCTAGAGTATTAAATTCATAAGAACAGAGTAATGCTTTAAGTAAGATGACATGATGTAGTGGGATAAACTCATGCAATATGATATAAACCCCATCTTGTTATCCTCGATGGCAACAATACAATACGTGCCTTGCTACCCCTAATGTCACTGGGAAAGGACACCGCAAGATTGAACCCAAAGCTAAGCAGTTCTCCCATTGCAAGAAAGATCAATCTAGTAGGCCAAACCAAACTGATAATTCGAAGAGACTTGCAAAGATAACCAATCATACATAAAAGAATTTAGAGAAGATTCAAATATTGTTCATAGATAAACTTGATCATAAACCCACAATTCATCGGTCTCGACAAACACACTGCAAAAGAAGATTACATCGAATAGATCTCCACAAGAGAGGGGGAGAATATTGTATCAAGATCCGAAAAGAGAGAAGAAGCCATCTAGCTAATAACTATGGACCCGAAGGTTTGAGGTAAACTACTCACACATCATCAGAGAGGCTATGGTGTTGATGTAGAGGCCCTCCGTGATCGATGCCCCCTCCGGCGGAGCTCCAGAAAAGGCCCCAAGATGGGATCTCACTGGTACAGAAGGTTGCGGCGGTGGAATTAGGTTTTTGGCTCCGTATCTGGTAGTTTGGGGGTACTTATGTATATATAGGAGGAAGAAGTACGTCGGTGGAGCAACGTGGGGCCCATGAGGGTGGAGGGCGCGCCCAGGGGGGTAGGTGCGCCCCCTACCTCGTGCCTTCCTGGTTGATGTCTTGACATAGGGTCCAAGTCCTATGGATCACGTTCGTTCCGAAAATCACGTTCCCGTAGGTTTCATTCCGTTTGGACTCCGTTCGATATTCTTTTTCTGAGAAACTCTGAAATAGGGGAAAAACAGCAATTCTGGGCTGGGTCTGTGGCTAATAGGTTAGTCCCAAAAATAATGTAAAACTGTATAATAAAGCCCATTAATGTCCAAAACAGAATATAATATAGCATGGAACAATCAAAAAATATAGATACGTTGGAGACGTATCAAGTATCCCCAAGCTTATTTCCTGCTCGTCCTCGAGTAGGTAAACGATAAAAACAGAATTTTTGATGTGGAATGCTACTTGGCATATTTTCAATGTAATTCTCTTAATTGTGGTATGAATATTCAGATCCGAAAGATTCAAGACAAAAGTTTAATATTAACATAAAAATAATAATACTTCAAGCATACTAACTAAGCAATTATGTCTTCTCAAAATAACATTGCCAAAGAAAGTTATCCCTACAAAATCATATAGTCTGGCTATGCTGCTCTATCTTCACCACACAAAGTATTTAAATCATGCACAACACCAATGACAAGCCATGTAATTGTTTCATACTTTTGGTGTTCTCAAACTTTTTCAATCTTCACGCAATACATGAGCGTGAGCCATGGACATAGCACTATATGTGGAATAGAATGGTGGTTGTGGAGAAGACAAAAAAGGAGAAGATAGTCTCACATCAACTAGGCGTATCAACGGACTATGGAGATGCCCATTAATAGTTATCAATGTGAGTGAGTAGGGATTGCCATGCAACGGATGCACTTAGAGCTATAAGTATATGAAAGCTCAACAAAAGAAACTAAGTGGGTGTGCATCCAACTCGCTTGCTCATGAAGACCTAGGAAATTTTGAGAAAGCCCATCATTGGAATATACAAGCCAAGTTCTATAATGAAAATTTCCCACTAGTATATGAAAGTGATATCATAGGAGACTCTCTATCATGAAGATCATGGTGCTACTTTGAAGCACAAGTGTGGTAAAAGGATAGTAACATTGTCCCTTCTCTCTTTTTCTCTCATTTTTTTATTTGGGCCTTTTCTCTTTTTTTATGGCCTCTTTTTTTCTTTTTTAGTCCGGAGTCTCATCCCGAATTGCGGGGGAATCATAGTCTCCATCATCCTTTCCTCACTTGGGACAATGCTCTAAAAAATGATGATCATCACACTTTTATTTACTTACAACTCAATACTTAGAACAAAATATGACTCTATGTGAATGCCTCCAGCGGTGTACCGGGATATGCAATGAATCAAGAGTGACATGTATGAAAGAATTATGAACGGTGGCTTTGCCACAAATATGATGTCAACTACATGATCATGCGAAGCAATATGACAATGATGGAGCGTGTCATAGTAAATGGAACGCTGGTAAGTTGCATGGAAATATATCTCGGAATGGCTATGGAAATGCCATGATAGGTAGGTATGGTGGCTGTTTTGAGGAAGGTATATGGTGGGTTTATGATACCGGCGAAAAGTGTGCGGTATTAGAGAGGCTAGCAAGGTGGAAGGAAGAAAAGTGCGTATAATCCATGGACTCAACATTAGTCAGAAAGAACTCATATACTTATTGCAAAAATCTACAAGTTATCAAAGCAAAGTATTACGCGCATGCTCCTAGGGGGATAGATTGGTAGGAAAAGACCATCGCTCGTCCCCGACCGCCACTCATAAGGAAGACAATCAATAAATAGATCATGCTCCGACTTCATCACATAACGGTTCACCATACGTGCATGCTACGGGAATCACAAACTTTAACACAAGTATTTCTCAAATTCACAGCTAATCAACTAGCTTGACTCTAATATCATCATCTCCATATCTCAAAACAATTATCAAGCATCTAACTTCTCATAGTATTCAACACACTCATAAGAATTTTTTTACTAATCTTGAATGCCTATCATAGTTAAAGCAAACTACCATGCTGTTTTGTAGGACTCTCAAAATAATCTAAGTGAAGCATGAGAGAACAATAGTTTCTATAAAACAAATACACCACCGTGCTCTAAAATATCTAAGTGAAGCACTAGAGCAAAAACTATATAACCCAAAAGATATAAGTGAAGCACATAGAGTATTCTAAAAATTTCCGAATCACGTGTGTCTCTCTCAAAAGGTGTGTACAGCAAGGATGATTGTGGAAAACTAACAAACAAAGACTCAAATCATACAAGACGCTCCAAGCAAAACACATATCATGTGGTGAATAAAAATATAGCTCCAAGTAAAATTACCGATGGAAGTAGACGAAAGGGGGGATGCCTTCCGGGGCATCCCAAAGCTTTGGGTTTTTGGTGTCCTTAGATTATATTGGGGTGCCATGGGCATCCCCAATCTTAGGCTCTTGCCACTCCTTGTTCCATAATCCATCAAATCTTTTACCCAAAACTTGAAAACTTCACAACACAAAACTTAACAAAAAATCTCGTGAGCTCCGTTAGCGAAAGAAAACAAAACACCACTTCAAGGTACTGTAATGAACTCATTGTTTATTTATATTGGTGTTAAAGCTACTGTATTCCAACTTCTCTATAGTTTATAAAATATTTTACTTGCCATAGATTCATCAAAATAAGCAAACAACACACGAAAAACAGAATCTGTCAAAAACAGAACAGTCTGTAGTAATCTGTAACTAACGCAAACTTCTGGAACTCCAAAAATTTAGCCAAAATACGACGACCTAGACAATTTGTTTATTGATCAGCAGCAATTGTAATCAATATCTTATCACGTTCTGGTGATTTTTAACAATCATTTTCGTGAATAGAAAGTTTCTGCAATTTTCAGCAAGATCAAATAACTATCATCCAAGAAGATCCTATAGGTTAAACTTGGCACAAACAGTAATTAAAACATAAAAACAAATCTAACCAGAGGCTAGATCAAATATTTATTCCTAAACAGAAGAAAAAATCAAAAAACTAAAAATAAAATTGGGTTGCCTCCAACAAGCGCTATCGTTTAACGCCCCTAGCTAGGCATAATAGCAAGGATAGATCTAGGTATTGCCATCTTTGGTAGGCAATCCATAAGTGGCTCTCATGATAGATTCATATGGTAATTTTATTTTCTTTATAGGAAGTGTTCCATGCCTTTCCTTAACGGAAATTGGAATCTAATATTTCCTTCCTTCATATCAATAATTGCACCAATCGTTCTGAGGAAAGGTCTACCAAGAATGATAGGACATGAAGGATTGCAATCTATATCAAGAACAATAAAATCTACGGGCACAAAATTCCTATTTGCAATAATAAGAACATCATTAATTCTTCCCATAGGTTTCTTAATGGTGGAATCCGCAAGGTGCAAGTTTAAAGAGCAATCATCAAAATCACGGAACCCTAGCAAATCGCACAAAATCTTTGGAATCGTGGAAACACTAGCACCCAAATCACATAAAGCATAGCACTCATGATCTTTAATTTTAATTTTAATAGTAGGTTCCCACTCATCATGAAGTTTTCTAGGGATAGAAACTTCCAACTCAAGTTTTTCTTCATAAGATTGCATCAAAGCATCAACGATATGTTTAGTAAAAGCTTTATGTTGGCTATAAGCATGTGGAGAATTTAGCACGGATTGCAATAAGGGAATACAATCTATCAAAGAGCACTTATTAACTAAATTCCTTGAAATCCAAAATAGTGGGTTCATTAATATCTAGAGTTTTGATCTCTTCAATCCCACTTTTATCAATTCTAGCATCAAGATCTAAAAACTCCGAATTTTTGGAACGCCTTCTAGGTAAAGGTGGATCATATTCAGTCCAATCATTATCAAGATTCATATTGCAAAACAAATATTTAATAGGGGACACATCAATAACTTTTAGATCTTCATCTTTATTTTCATAGAAATTTGAAGAACACGCTTTCACAAAGCAATCTTTCTTAGCACGCATCCTAGCGGTTCTTTCTTTGCACTCATCAATGGAAATTCTCATGGCTTTGAGAGACTCATTGATATCATGCTTAGGTGGAATAGATCTAAGTTTCAAAGAATCAACATCAAGAGAAATTCTATCAACGTTCCTAGCCAATTCATCAACTTTAAGCAATTTTTCTTCAAGCAAAGCATTGAAATTCTTTTGCTAATTCATAAATTCCTTAACACTAGTCTCAAATTCAGAAGGCATCTTATTAAAATTTCCATAAGAATTGTTTTAGGCATTACCATAATTATTGGAGGAGTTACTAGTGTATGGCCTAGGATTAAAGTTTCCTCTATACGCGTTGTTACCAAAATTATTCCAACCACCAAAATTCACATCTATAGATTCATTATTATTCTCAATAAAAGTAGAAAAAGGCATGTCATTAGGATCAGAAGAAACATTTTTACTAGAAAATAATTTCATTAGTTCATCCATCTTTCCACTCAAAACATTAATTTCTTCTATCGCATGCACTTTTTTATTAGTAGATCTTTCAGTGTGCCATTGAGAATAATTAACCATAATATTATCTAGGAGTTTAGTAGCTTCTCCTAAAGTGATTTCCATAAAAGTGCCTCCCGTGGCCGGATCTAAAAGATTTCTAGAAGCAAAATTCAATCCGGCATAAATTTTTTGTATAATTATCCACAAATTCAAACCATGTGTAGGGCAATTACATATCATTAATTTCATCATCTCCCAAGCTTGTGCAACATGTTCATGATCAAGTTGCTTAGAATTCATAATATCGTTTCTAAGAGAGATGATCTTAGCGGGAGGAAAATACTTAGAGATAAAAGCATCTTTGCACTTATTCCAAGAATCAATACTATTTTTACGCAAAGATGGAAACCAAGCTTTAGCACGATCTCTAAGCGAAAAAGGAAATAGCTTCAATTTAACAATATCATTATCCACATCTTTCTTCTTTTGCATATCACACAAATCAACAAAGCTATTTAGATGGGTAGCGGCATCTTCACTAGGAAGGCCGGCGAATTGATCTTTCATGACAAGATTCAACAAAGCAGCATTGATTTCACAAGATTCAGTATCGGTAAGAGGAGCAATCGGAGTGCTAAGAAAATCATTATTGTTGGTATTGGTAAAGTTACACAATTTAGTATTATCTTGAGCGATCGTGACAAGCAACCAACACACGAGCAAACAAGAAGGAAGCAAGAAAAAAGCGACTGAAAAGAGAGGGCGAATAAAACGGCAAGGGTTAAGTGGGGGAGAGGAAAACGAGAGGCAAATGGCAAATAATGTAATGTGGGAGATAAGGGTTTGTGATGGGTACTTGGTATGTTGACTTTTGCATAGACTCCCCGGCAACGGCGCCAGAAATCCTTCTTGCTACCTCTTGAGCACTGCGTTGGTTTTCCCTTGAAGAGGAAAGGGTGATGCAGCAAAGTAGCGTAAGTATTTCCCTCAGTTTTTGAGAACCAAGGTATCAATCCAGTAGAACACCACGCACGAATCCCTCGCACCTACACAAACAAATAAATCCTAGCAACCAACGCAATAAAGGGGTTGTCAATCCCTTCACGGTCACTTACGAGAGTGAGATCTGATAGATATGATAAGATAATATTTTTGGTATTTTTATGATAAAGATGCAAAGTAAAATAATAGGCAATAAAAATAGCTAAGTGTTGGAAGATTAATATGATGGAAAATAGACCCGGGGGCCATAGGTTTCACTAGTGGCTTCTCTCAAGAGCATAAGTATTACGGTGGGTGAACAAATTGCTGTTGAGCAATTGACAGAATTGAGCATAGTTATGAGAATATCTAGGTATGATCATGTATATAGGCATCACGTCCGAGACAAGTAGACCGACTCCTGCCTGCATCTACTACTATTACTCCACACATCGACCCCTATCCAGCATGCATCTAGAGTATTAAGTTCATAAGAACAGAGTAACGCTTTAAGTAAGATGACATGATGTAGAGGGATAAACTCATGCAATATGATATAAACCCCATCTTGTTATCCTCGATGGCAACAATACAATACGTGCCTTACTGCCCCTGCTGTCACTGGCAAAGGACACAGCAATATTGAACCCAAAGCTAAGCACTTCTCCCATTGCAAGAAACATCAATCTAGTAGGCTAAACCAAACTTATAATTCGAAGATACTTGGAAAGATAACCAATCATACATAAAAGAATTCAGAGAAGATTCAAATATTCTTCATAGTTAATCTTGATCATAAACCCACAATTCATCGGATCTCGACAAACACACCGCAAAAAGAATTACATCGAATAGATCTCCAAGAGAATCGAGGAGAACTTTGTATTGAGATCCAAAGAGAGAGAAGAAGCCATCTAGCTAATAACTATGGACCCGAAGGTCTGTGGTAAACTACTCACACATCATCGTTGAGATTGTGTTGTGTTGAGATTGTTGCTACGTCTTGAGCTTGCATTGGTTTTCCTCGAAGAGGAGAGGGTGATGCAGCAAAGTGTAGCGTAAGTATTTCCCTCAGTTTTGAGAACCAAGGTATCAATCCAGTAGGAGGCTCCTCAAAAGTCCCACGCACCTACACAAACAAACTGAGAACTCGCAACCAACGCAATAAAGGGGTTGTCAATCCCTTCACGGCCACTTGCGAAAGTGAGATCTAATAAAGATAGTATGATGATATAAATATATTTTTGGTATTTTATGATATAGATGCAAAAAAGTAAAGATGCAAATAAAAGTAGATTGGAAACAAGTATGATAAGAGATAGACCCGGGGGCCATAGGTTTCGCTAGTGGCTTCTCTCAAGATAGCATAAGTATTACGATGGGTGAACAAATTACTGTCGAGCAATTGATAGAAAAGCGCATAGTTATGAGATTATCTAGGCATGATCATGTATATAGGCATCACATCCATAACAAGTAGACCGACTCCTGCCTGCATCTACTACTATTAGTCCACACATCGACCGCTATCCAGCATGCATCTAGAGTATTAAGTTCATAAGAACAGAGTAACGCATTAAGCAAGATGACATGATGCAGAGGGATAAAATCATGCAATATGATATAAACCCCATCTTGTTATCCTCGATGGCAACAATACAATACGTGCCTTGCAACCCTTTCTGTCACTGGGAAAGGACACTGCAAGATTGAACCGAAAGCTAAGCACTTCTCCCATTGCAAGAAAGATCAATCTAGTAGGCCAAACCAAACTGATAATTCGAAGAGACTTGCAAAGATAACCAATCATACATAAAAGAATTCAGAGAAGATTCAACTATTGTTCATAGATAAACTTGATCATAAACCCACAATTCATCAGTCTCAACAAATACACTTCCAAAGAAGATTACATCGAATAGATCTCCACAAGAGAGGGGGAGAACATTGTATTGAGATCCAAAAAGAGAGAAGTTGCCATCTAGCTAATAACTATGGACCCAAAGGTTGGAGGTAAACTACTCACACATCATCGGAGAGGTTATGGTGTTGATGTAGAAGCCCTCCGTGATCGATGCCCCCTTCCGCGGAGCTCCGGAAAAGGCCCCAAGATGGGATCTCACGGGTACAGATGGTTGCGGCGTTGGAATTAGGTGTTTGGCTCTGTATCTGGTAGTTTGGGGGTACGTAGGTATATATAGGAGGAAGAAGTACGTCGGTGGAGCAACCTGGGGTCCACGAGGGTGGGGGACGCGCCCAGGGGGGTAGGCGCGCCCCCTACCTCGTGCCTTCCTTGTTGATGTCTTTACGTAGGGTCCAAGTCCTCTAGATCACGTTCGTTCTGAAAATCACGTTCCCGAAGGTTTAATTCCATTTGGACTCCGTTTGATATTCTTTTTCTGCGAAACTCTGAAATAGGCAAAGACAACAATTCTGGGCTGGGCCTCCGGTTAATAGGTTAGTCCCAAAAATAATATAGAAGTGTATAATAAATCCCATTAATGTCCAAAACAGAATATAATATAGCATGGAACAATAAAAAATTATAGATATGTCTGAGACGTATCACATGTTCCCTCTCAGAACCATGAGCCTTCTTGAGAGAAGCTCCGATTTGCAAGAAGCTTATACCAAAACTTGTTCCTATTCACCCCATTTTTTTACCACCACATGGTAGTAGCATTACATGACACGATGCCAAGTTTCATGATTTTCAGGCATGTTTTGGATTTACAAGAATTTTAGAACCAAGTTTCTCAACGTTCTCAGTCGAGCCACGATGCCCAGATGTTTAATTTTCATTCCCATTTCTTGCATGGGACCTAGAAATTCACCCGAGGACACACATGTGATTTTTCAACCAATTTTGGTGCACGGGAGCATGTGCTTGTAGTTCAAATTCGAATTATGCACATTAAATGACCAGAAGCTCAATTAATGTATAAAAAAGGCCAAACAAACCCGGAATAATTCCAAAATTTAACAGGGCACTCATGTAGTTAGTTCTATGTTGCCTCTGCAACGAACCGCAAGGGGGCAGCATATATCGTTTCGCACTCAAAGGTGACACATTCCCTCTCAGAACCACGAGCCTTCTTGAGAGAAGCTCCGGTTTGCAAGAAGCTTATACCAAAAAATTGTTCGAAATTGGCCCAATTGTTTACCACAACATGTTAGTGCCATGACATGACACCACGCCAAGTTTCATGATTTCCAGACGAGTTTTGGATTTACATGAATTTAAAAACCAAGTTACTCGATGTTCTCGGCCGAGTCACGATGCCCAGATGTTTGAATTTCATTCCCATTTCTTGCATGGGACCTAGAAATTCACCCAAGGACACACATGTAATTTTTCAACCAACTTTGGTGCACCGGAGCATGTGCTTGCAGTTCAAATTTGGATTATGCACAATAAATGTCCAGAAACTCAATTAATGTATAAAAAAGGCCAAACGAACCCGGAATAATTCCAAAATTTAACAAGGCACTCATATAGTTCTATGTTGCCTTTGTAAAGAAAATCAGGGGGCAGCGTATATCGTTTCGCACACAAAGGTGACACGTTCCCTCTCGGGCCCACGAGGCTTGTTGAGAGAATCTCCGGTTTTCCAAGAAGCTTATACCAAAACTTGTCCCAATTCAGCCAAAAATTATACATACGAAAACAGGGTTTAGATTATCCCAAACATCTCGCTACCTAGACCAATGTACTCTGATTTGAATTCAACATAAAATGGATACAAATATTTGAAGAGGAGATCGTATGGTACATGTAGTTCATAGTGAAATATGATTACTTCTATATGCATGTTTTTTGTTATCAAGATAATATTTAAATGATTGTATAACTTGACAACAATCGTATTCAAATAAGGAAAATTGATTCATATTTAGTCCACATGGTAGACGACAATTTATATGTCCATAGGGTGGAGTAAAATGTTCATATATGATGGAAGATCAAAATGTAGGACTACATCCATTGTAAACCGCAAGGTCACCTAACGATATATTCGAATTCAACTTAACGTGGATTCAAAAATTGAAATTCGAGATCCTGGCATTTGTAATCATATAAAAAGGGATATGACTCTTTCTTTTGGTGGGAATTGATTTGTTTTTTTGTTGTTCTTGAGGGAAGTGCGAATCGATTTGGTGCTGTAAAGGGTAATCTTGTTCTCCCGATTTTTTAAAATTTTTCTTGTAGTTTTTTCAATGACATTTATAGCAACATAGTAAAAGGGGACATGACTCTCTTGTGTCTTGTATGAATTGTTTTTTTGTACACGTTAAGTTTGTTCTGCCGAACAAGGAATCCGCGCCTTGTTATCCCGAAATTTTCAAGCTCGAGTATCTTTTGTCTCATCTGCTTTGAAACTCCCACCTCTTCAACCCGCGCCGCGCCTTGCTATCCTGAAATTTCGACGCGCGCGAAAACTCCCTTCTCATCCGAAATCGGCCCCGCAACCGAGACATGCGAAATCCCCCTTCTACCCCTCAGCCGGAAATGTCGACTCGACGTCGCGGTGTCAAAACCGGTGGGGGCACACTGGTAACTTACCCTACATTTTGGACAAGCACGTCCCTAAGCCATGGCTCCCCTCCGACCTTCCCCTTCGCTCCCCCCCATTCGTACATCGAGGCCGCCAAAACCCGCGAAACCCCACGCTCCTCCGTCGGCCTCCCGACCGCCGCCTAGCCGGAGACTCTTCCCTGACGATGTCGTCCACCGCAATAGCTCGCCATCCCTCATCCACCGCACTGGATGAGGATCCGTCGTCGATCTCGTCGTATCGCCGGATTAGCCGCCCAGTCCTCCACCTCCAGGTAACTGCCCTGACGTTCGCCTCGTCTATCGCGCCACCTCCATCCCCACAGCCCCGTCTTGACCTGCCCCACCGAACCGCAGCACCCTCACCAATTCCTCCGATGAATCCGAGGCCAACTCGGCGCCACCAAGGAGGTTCTGCACTCACCGTTGCATTTTATCTTTTATTCGATCTATCGGGGCTGCCGGTGCTCGATACCGAGCAGCCATGGCGGGTCTCCATTGACGACGCCATCGCCGGCCACTTCATCCACGGCGTCTCTCCCCCATGTCGTTGCTTCCTCGGGGACGACTTCCACACCGGCACTAGCTGCAGCTGCTCCGGCTCTCGCTCGCGCTACTGCTGCTATTGCTGCTGCTCCGGCTCTTGCTCACGCTGCGGCTCTGTTCTTGCTGTCGGTCGCGCTGCTGCACTGCTCTTGCTTTCGTTCGTGCTGCTGCTCTTCTCTGCTATTGCTGTCGATCGCGCTGCTGCTCCGCTCTTGCTCTCATTCGTGCTACTGCTCTGCTCTTGCTCTTGCTCGCGCTGCTGCTACTGCTGCACGACCTCCGGCAGCTACAGGAGTTGCTGCTTTAGCACTCGCTCGCGGTGCTGCTGCACGACTTGCTCTCTGCTAGTGCGTTTCCTGCTCGAGCGTCTGCTGATTTAGATCACTGCTTCTCTCCTACTAGTGCTCGAACGCCCTAAACATCTATTACAATACTCTGCTACTAGTTCAATCAGTTTCGACAAAAAATCAGTTTCGACAGTGAAGTTCAGTTTCTTCAGTTAAGTTCAGAGTGAACAGTATTTACAGCATCTGTTGGAGCAGCCGTGGCACGGCTGATGCATTTTACATCTAGCACTTTTTGGTGATGTATTTTACATCATCTATTGCAGATGATATTAGAGTCCCACTTCAGATTAATGTTGTCTGTCTTGTCCTGCTTCAGCCTCGTCACCGTACACCTCACCGGAGCTGCTCCAACAACGGAACCGTCCATCACAGCGGAGCAGTACCCTCGACGTCATTTCCAGAGGCCTCAAATCTTCGTCCCCACCTCCGACAGTCACACCAGCATCACCATCCTCCACATCCAACCCGATGATGCTGAGGTCGACAAGGCTATGCCAAAGAGGTTGTACACTCATTGCATCACTTTGTTACTCTGCATTCATGTCGATCCCTCAAGGATCCTTTGCTATGGAACTACTATGGTACTACTATTCGTGCTTTTGGTTAGAAGGAGTGGAGCAAACCAAAATTGGAGGATTTTTTCCTTTGGTGTCGCTTTCAAAGAAAAAACGTAGGAATTTTAATATCCACTTGGACGTCCTTTTCAAATTAATATGCATGAAGAACAGGACTAATTGCATTACTGGCATAATAAGATTCTTATTTTTTTCATTTTCACGTGGTTTGACTTTAATTTGACCATGTTTCTCCATTCCTGTGTTCTTCCAATTCATGTGAACAAAACACCCAAGTTGACAGAAATCCTATGTTTCTAAATGCTCTGTTTTGCACGTGCATTCCTACACTATTCCTGTGCTTTTCCTGTCCCTGCGTTTATGGAATCCTCCAATTCTAAGGAGCCCTTACAGATTTACTTCATTTTCAGATAGGTGTCAAAGAAAACTCTGTGTGTTATGTCCTGCTCCTGCCATGCCATCATCCACTCGACCTGAGGTGCACCATTGACAGAAGCGTTCACTACAGCAGAGATTCCCCCTGCAGACTTTCTTTCACCACCTCAGATCATCTTCCCAGTTGCCGGCAGCCACACCAACTGCATTACCATCATCGACTGAGCAGATGAACCTGAGGACTACACAGTTCCGGAAGAGAGGTCGCAGTCTTTCGTGTTTGCTTATGTTACACATCGGTTCTTATTACCTGCTACTTTATCGTTCAAACTTGAGTTTTAAAATGCCCGTGGGTCTCATATCGAGGCAGCAATGAATAGTATCTATCTACTATGTGGTTCATCTGGCGTCTTCTATGTGGTTCATGTTGCGTGGGCAACAAACAGTAGATGATCATTGTCTATCTTTTTAAACTGAAGCTATAATCTACCTGCTATCATTAGTTTTGGATCTATCCACTCGTTTGCTACCATCAGTCTTGATTTCTGCATGCACCCCTTAGGCCTTACAAAATCTAACTAATTTTTTTATTATGCATGTCAGTTAATGTACATAATCGTACTGATCATGTAGATAAAAAGAGAAGACCGTTGCGTGGGAATATAATGTCATGCAGACGCCGCTCCATGGTGGGCGAAGTGCCCCCCTCCCGCCATTCCAGATTGTACTCCAGAGGAAGATAACTGTTTATATGGGGATTCAGAGAGAGCCGACCACTCCTATTTACCACCTGAGGTGTTTGCTCTAACCCGGCATGCTGATGTTGGTCATATCATGCATATGGTGCCTCGCATTGCTTACATTATACATCTTATATGTCATCAGCTTAGTTTAGATTTGCTTTGCGTGAATGCCACCTGTTTGGTTTCTATAGCATACTCCCACCGTTCCTAAATATATGTCTTTTTAGAGATTTCAACAAGTGACTACATACAGAGCAAAATGAGTGAATCTACACTCTAAAATATGTCTATATACATCCGTATGTGGTAGTCCATTTGAAATCTCTAAAAAGACAAATATTTAGGAACAGAGGGAGTATATGGGAATTATGCAATGCCATCTTCTTTAGCCAGGCATCATATATGTGAATCATGCAATGCCATCCTGTTTAGCCAGTCATCGTATATGTGAATTGTATCATGCCATATTTTTTATAATGTATTCCATTTGTCAGCAATGTTTATACATTCATCTACTCTTCCTGTGCATCAGCCATTTGAGTAGGTCATGGGAAAATCTTGAGTGAAAACAAGGTCTTCTGAGCAGTAAGTGCTACCTGTCGATGTAGATTTCTTGCTGGTTACAGCTAGCTCCTCAGAGGAGGATTCAGAGACAGATGACCAGTCGTATCCCCCCCCCCCCGAGGTGCATGCTCTAACGTGGCAGGGTTATATTGCTCATATCATGCATATGGTGTCTTGCATTGGCATGCCATCTACTTAGATTATACATGCTTTGTGTGAATGCAACATGTTTGCTTTCTATATCAGATATGTGAATTATGCAATGCCATGTTTTTCAGCCAGTTATCATATATGTGAATTATGCACCGCCATGTAGCCAGGCATCATATATGTGAATTATCTCATGCCATCTTTTTTTCATTACATATTCCATTTGTTGACAATCTGTGTATATTGAACTACTCTTCATGTGTATAAGCCATTTGAGCCGGTTATGGAAAAATCAGGAGTGAAAACAAGGTCTTCAGAGCAGGCAATGGTACTTGTTGAAGCATATATCTCGATGGTTACAGGGAGCTCCTCAGAGGAGGATTCACAGACAGATGACCAGTCCTATATCCCACCTGAGGTGTATGATCTAAGTTGCAATGTTTATATTTCTCATATCATGCATATGGTGTCTTGCATTGCGTAGTTTAGACATCATATGCACAATATTGAATTCCATCTGCTTAGTTTAGAGATCATACATGCGAGTGCCAGCTGCTTAGTATATGAATCATTTATGTCAATTATATCACGCCATCATGTATACTTAGACAACATGTATGTGAATTATTTCATCCCAATTTATTTTAGAAAGACATCATATAGTTTTGTCATGTCATCCTGTTTAGATACTCATCTTATGTTGAATTATGCCATTATATCCTGTTAAGTATCCATCATATATCTGTCATGCTGTCATGTTTAGTTAGGCATCATATATGTGAAATTGTCTCAAGCTATCCTGTTTGGTTAGACAACATATATGTGAATTACCACATCTGTCTATCATACATTGTCTGTACGTTCAATTTCTTTTCTTGTTTATCAGCCATTTGAATTGGAGGGGTGATGGCAGTATCTAAGGGAGAAAAAACCCGTTCTTCACAAAAGACAGTGCTACAGGTTGATGCAGATAGAACCATGGTTGTACTGGCCCACAAACTACCCCCACCACACATAATCGAGACTCTTTCAGATTGCACACTTACACCGTTGGGCAGAGAACCAGCTACAACCCATCTAACCCCAACCCCAGCGGATAGTAACCCACTTCTAGTTGACAAAGCACCATGTCGACCACAGAGTACCCCCACACGAGCAGTTTGTAAAGCAACTGCAGTGCCCAAAGCACGAAGACCACCACAGCGAACCCAAACTGCACATTTAAAGAAGAAGAGCAACTGTTCTCAGGTCAGATTCCGTAGCTATGGTCCATACTCCTTTGCTATTGCATCACTGTATTTACTCATACCAACTACTTTTGAATTTGAAGGATCCAATTGAAACTCCAATGGCGCAACAGGTATGTTTTAAACCTATTTCTTTAACTGGATTTCTATTCTAACTTATTGCTCTATGTTTATTTCAGTTTTAGTTGTATAAAGAGTTATGTTCTCATGTGATGCACATTACAAGTGTTGTCAATGCTGTGTAGTTTCTCACACTTATATTCTGTCCATGCTGCTGTGTCTTAAAAATATATGAGTTGAACTGTGTCTCTAACTTGATTTGGCAACATAAACTAGAATGATATAGACAATACAGTGACCCTAGTACATAGATATATGTTTGTTTCATGATGTTATCCTGTCCACCTTACTACTGAACCGGTTTACCAAAATGAGTTTCGTATACTACATGCTAAACATGTGATGTGTCTGCTTGTTTCTCTTATAGTATGCGAACGGAATATTAGAGAAGAGCACCCCACTATGCAATGGTAGAGAAAGTAATGCAGGTAAGGTTCATGATAGTGAGATAGCCCTATTGGTCTCCAAGAAAGGTAATAAAAATGATCTTGTAGACGGTGAGAAAACCCCATAGTCCTGCGTTGATGTAGTGTTCGAGTTACTCGCCAGTACCACTAGCACGAGCTCTTCGAACTCGCTGCCTGAATCACTTTGGCTTCTTCAGTCTCAGCTACAAGCTGAAAGGCATCATTCAGTGTGCTGCGGCAAGGAGCCGAAGGACTGTGGAAGTCCCTGCAGAATTCAGATGCATACTTTCTTTTGCAACAGCAAGTGCTGGAGGATTTAAGCGCCAAACAAGAGAAAGTTAATAAGCTTACTAAGCATGTTGCCAGCATTATGGGTACCCAGGATATTGTTTCTTGAGCTCTTCTGAAGTGGTTTCAGTTATGGACTTGTTTTGCTACGACGTTTATTTGCACTCGTCACCAACTTTGACAACCAGTGTATATGATATGCTGCTTTGTTCCCAATATTTGCACTGGTGGCGAACTTTGATGCCTAGTGGATGTAATATGTGTAATAGCCATGATAGCCTAGCGTAAGTTGCTTGCTTATTTATTTCCTTGTTGTCTAGTTTATTTGTTTGCTTATAGTTAGTGCAGTTCTTTTTCCACGGTTTGCTAGTGGCCGCAATAACCTATTTTTTAAAACTAGGCCACAATAACCATGGGATACATATTTACTGTAGTTACCATGGGCCTCCTACGGGTCGTAGAAACAATGGGCCTTCTAAGGGCCGTAGAAACAATGGGCCTTCTACGGGCCGTAGCATCAATGGGCCTTCTACGGGTCGTATGATCAATCGGCCAAACATGGGCCAATAACTGACCGCATTATGGGCCTTAAACATGCTAGAGTTGGAATTGTCCGTTCATGGGCCGACAATAACGGGCCATCGTTAATCAGCCGTATTTGATGATGCTATGAAAATGGCCCAACGGATTAACGGGCCGCAAACGTGCCGATTATAACCACGGGCTGAATTTGGCCTACAAGTAGAAAATGCCAGTAACGGGCCGTAAGTAACTGAATGCTGGAAATGAGCCCAAGAATAAATGGGCCCTGAGAAGTCCAAAAGATAACATGGGATGGAAACGGCACAATGGAATAATGGGCCATTAATGGGTATAAAGTGGTACACTATTCATTGTGGGCCAGATTCACCATGGGCCGTTAATGGGCCAAGAGTTAATGGCCTCGTATGGGCCGAAAGGCATCATGGGCCATACATGGGCCGAAGTTACAACGGGCTGGAATCATTTTGGACGGCCCAGATGAAGCTACTGGGCTTATTTTCGATAGGTCATAACCGGCCGTGAGTTAGCGGGCCGTAAGTGGGCTATATACGAACATGTCGTTAACATGATTTTCGTGGTCGGCCCTTTACATTTTGACCAAGTCAAACGTGTCGGACTTTTCAGTGGAATGGGCCTTTGTTGGGTCGTGCCACGTGTCGACGTATCATAGGCACCTCCTGTCCAATGAATGGATGACATCCCTCCCAACTGTGAGCCAACACGTGTTTCCTCCAGCCAATGAGTTACACGTGGAAAATCCTCATTGGTCCGGGCTGTTAGCGGGTTATCGGATCCAAAACCGGAGCCAATAGCTTAACGGCGACCCGTTACGGAGGATGCCACGTGTCGGTCACCCTTGACGAAAGCACTTCTATGACGCACGATTTATCGTCATGGAAGTGGACACTTCCGTGATGATAATTTTGGTAATCTCGTGGAACACTTCTACGACAGCACTGGTATGACTATCTTGATTCTGTCATAAAATCATCATGGATGTACATGCATGACAGAAAACGTGACCTACGGTGATAAACACGTATCATCACGGAAGTGTATTTTTTTGTAGTGATAACATACTCCTAATAGAAGATCAGACAGTTAAGCAAACCAAGCATGCTTAACAACTTGGAAATATATCAATTGTATTTGTTTCTCGTGTATTTAGTACATCCAAATTCGATTTACTTCTCACATGGTATACAATAACAGAATGCACCCACAACTATTCAACATCGCATTGCAGAATTGAACCAAACAGTTAACTAAACACCAAAACGCAAATAAACCAAACGTTAACTAAACACCACATTGCACAATGTATAACCAAACCAAGCATGCTTGACAACTTGGAAATATAGCAATTGTATTTGTTTCTCATGTATTTTGTAAAGATAAATTTGATTTATTTCTCACATGGAAGACAATACAAAATTGCAGCCTGAAGAATTGAACATCACATTTGGAGAATTGAATCAAACAGTTAACTGAAGACGACAACTAATTAACCAAACAGTTAATAAGTGAGCACCACACTGCACGACATATAGAACATATACACTAGAGCAACAGATTGCATGGTAAAATTAGATAGCACAATTCACTAGAATTTGCTAAGGAAAGGCAGGAGCAGCACACGCAACAGGTAAACCGAGCATGCTTAACCGACGTAGCTAGCAAATGGCAAGGTGTTCCTCCAACATCTGGGGGTCCGCACAAATGGCAGCCATCACGACCTCATCCGCTCGTGCTGCCGTGATTTGCTTCTCCGCTGCCAAATGCTCCTTGAGCTCCTGGCTATACTACATACACCATGGCTTAGGGTGGCGCTTATTTGGTGGAGGGTCCGGTGATTTGGGTGGAAGGTGTCGCCCGGCCGTCGGGGCATGTGAGATGTGGAAGGAGGAGGAGGATGGGGGTCGGGTGTGGATTACCTGCCTGGATAGACGAGGCTGAGCAGCGTGAAGGAGGGTCGTCGGCGAGGAGGCGGCGCTGCAAGCAAGGAGTGAAGGTTTCAACTTGGAAAGGAAGGCGGAAACAGGGGAAATGTGGCTTTTGGTAAGGGGAGGGGGCGGGGAGGTAGATATTTTAGTGGAAGCCGAAAATTTGGAATCGCTTCAGCGAAAAAACTGGTGCGCAAAATGTCATCAGACACGGTCCCTTATTTAGAACTGTGTACGATATGTGAACATCACAAATGATTCAGATAGGTTAACCCATGTGTGATGAGTTTGAATGTCAAAAATTTTGGTTTGAATTTCCCTGGTTATAGTGGTCATCCACGTCATTGCATAATTTGGGTACACAAAGGAGACTGCAGCACACCTACACTTCTTAATCGAGCAAGTTCAGCAATTAAACAGAGCTAGCTGGCCTAAACATTACTCTAACAAATTAAAGACCGGCACTCTTAATTAAACAAAAGAAAGGGTACTACTACGGCTGGTGGTTGTCGATCTCTGCCGCCTCCTCCATGTCCAGCTCGCGCCCGACGGTCTCCTGGGGAAGGGGCTCCATGGCATCCATCGCACCATACTCGGCAAGCATCTCGCCATCCGCGTCTGCCATCTCTTTGGAAAAGGCCGCCACGAGCTGGGCGTGGGAGGCAGCGATCTAGGCTTGGACTTTGCAAGATATGCCGCAGAGGAACAGACGGCTGCTTGAACGCTCTCAGCGATTGCCAACTCTTCGGCCGTGGGTTGCCGACCGTTGTCGGAGAAGCTTCGTTCAATTTGTGCGGTGACCGCCACGAGCTGGGCGTGGGCGGCCTTGACATGGTCATGGGCAGCATCCATCAGGGCTAAGGCCACTGCTGCGGAATGGACAATTGATCTGCTGCTCTCGCCAGTTGCTATCCCTGAGGCAGATGTTGCTGCCGCCACCTGAGAAGCAATAGCGGCCGTTTGGGCTGCCTTGGCCGCCCGATCGCAGATTGTGGCCGCGCTCATGCACCTTGTTAGCACGCACATGGTGGCTACGGCCGTGCTCTCGCCGGAGTGGGCCGCTGAAGTTGCCATCACGACGTGGGTCCACGTCCCCATCTTTCACCGGCGGCGATTGAATAGTGAAATGATATTTGGGGAGCAAGCTAGTGTGCTTGACACGCCGGCTGTGGACTGTAGCCAACGCACCTTCTCGCATAAGCCATAAGCGTACTATACATCAACGGTGCTCCAGGATATTTTGTACTGCATCTCACACGGCTGGTGATAATAAACTGTGTGGGATCTACTTGATTTGAATTACATAATGGGGTCACAGCGGGAATGGACAGTGTTTGAATTGCTAGACCTTTTATCTGCAGTGAACATGCAACTATATGTGTGTCATAAAAGAGTTGGAATTGTTCAGGGTTCGTTTGGACATTTTATACATTAAATTGGTTTTCTAGCCATTTCAGGTGCACAATTTAAATTAAACTACATGCACATGCTCCGATGCACCAACATGGGTTGTAACATCATATATGTATCCATGGGTTTATGCTTATGTCCCATGCAAGAATGGGGATGAATTTCGAACACCACGGCACCATGGCTCTCCGGCAAACGTCGACGTACTTGCTTTTGTAATTCTAGTAAATCCTAAAGTCGTCCGAAATTCATGAAACTTGGCATGCTATCATGGAGCGGCATCAACATGTCGTGGTAATTTTTTTGTCCCATTTGGGGCAGGTTTGGGTATATGCTTCTCACAAACAAGAGCTTCTCACAACAAGCATGATGGTTTCGGTAGGGAACGTCCCACCTTTGGGGACGAAACGATATCCATTGCCTCTTATTGCTTTCAGAAATTTTCTCGTGTCAACATAGAACAACAGGAGTGTCGTGTCAATTTTTGGGATTTTTCGGGGTTCGTTTGGACATTTTTATTCATTAATTGAGTTTTCAATGCATTTATGTGCATAATTCAAATTTGAACTACATGCACATGCTCCAGTGCATATAAATTGGTTGAAAAATCAAATCTTTGTCCTTGGGTGCATGCTTAGGTCCCATGCAAGAAATGAGAATGAATTCAAACACCAGGGCACCGTTGATTGCGGGCAAAACATTGAGATACTTTGTTTTTAAATTCTAGCAAATCAAAAACTCGTCTGAAATTCAGGAAACTTGGCATACTATCATGGGCACCCGCCATGTTGTGGTATTTTTCGTATCCATTTTGAGAGAAGGCGCACTCGAATAACAACCAACAAAGGCATTTTGAAACAAGTAGCTGCCACTCTAACATCGCAAACGTTTGTATAATTCAAGTCGTGTGCGTTATTTTAACCATTCACGTGACGCCACGTGTCTTTGTTTTAATGGCTATAGGAGGTGCCGTGTGGATAGCTGCTTGACTGAACGGGAGGCGTGCGAGCGCAGTCCAGTGTGCAGGCTGACCGAGAGGCATGTAAGCTATCCTCTAGTGCGCAGGCTCACCAGGAAGCGTGTGATTTGTACACTGCGCAGGCTCACTGGGAAGCAAGCCCTTTTACTTCCATGGCCGCCCGGCTTCCTCTCCATTAATGGCGCCTGAGCCGCTGCTTAATACGGGCTGCCTTACTATTCACCTCCCATTCCCCTCCCTCCCGCAGACCTCCACCAACACCATGGCGCAGAAGGATCATCTGCCACTAGTCTTCAAGTTTGATGAAGTCAACTCCGAGCCGGAGGGGATAGAAAATAAGTAGGAATGGGGCCTCATGGACATGGCCCAGAACGAGCTGGCCACGGTGGTTGCTGCCCCCGCTCCCGTCCCAGCTCCCATCCCCGCGCCTGCGCCAGCGACCATCCCTGTCGCATTGACGGGCTGGTCGCCGAGCACTATCACAGAGTTGGAAGCTGCAGGCGTCAGTGAGGTCTCCGCGGACCCGCGCGAGCTCATGTACATGCCAGCGCCAGCACCCGTGCTCATGCCCATGCACGCCCCTCCACCCACCGCGGAGCCAGTCCCCGTGCATTTGGCTGCACCCATCGCGCCCGTGCCCGTGCGTGCACCCCCTCAGTGGCATGGGACGCCGCCGTCGACCGCTACCTCTCAGCACCGCCAGCTGCTGTCCCCCCACGCCCCACACGTCGATCGTGCGACGACATGACGTTTCATTTAAAAGTGAAGAACATTATGTGCCGCATTGAAGACTTCAACAAGAGCGTCTCAGAGGACGACAGCGACAATGATGGCGCGGCACGCCACCTCCGCCGCCGCCGGAAATAGTTTTCTTTCTTGGGTCTAATATTGTATCTCGATCATATGAATATAAATTCGCAGTATGACTGAATGAAAGATATGGTTTGAGCGAACTTGCATTTTTCTCTCTTAGTGCACAGACTTATCAAATGATTTTATTTTGAAAAAAGGTCAATTGTTTTTAAATATAAAACACTCATCGCAAACGTTTTAGTTAGAACACCCGTATGCAAACCGACAGCTTCCCTAGGAAGCCAAGGGAAAATGTGTCGAGCAGGATTTGTGTAGCTCTTGATCGCAAACGTTTTAGATAGCACACCCGTATACAAAGTGAGAGTAGGATTTGTGCATCTCTTCAACGCAAACGGTTCTTCTGGATGACCCGTGTGCAACCACTTACAAACAATTTGGTAAGATTTGCATCTGTCATATTAGGTATGTTGCCAATTTTCAAACTGCAAAGATTGACATTTGTTGATCTAGTAACATTGCCATTTGTCAACCTTGTAACACTGTGATTTGTCAAAATATGAAGCTAAAAATCACTAGCAGTATATAATTATTGCAACTAAAATTTAGTAATTAAGCATAGATTTCATTCATAGATTAAGTAATCAATCTTTATACAAACAGTTCAACTCGACAGCTGAACCGACCAAACTTTTCACCAATTGTTGCCAACCACGTACTGAAATAGCTAGTTCTACTTTATATACTAGCTAATTTTAAGTACGTTGCACAGTTCCACCACATCTATAGTCAGATGAACTGAACAAAATAGCCCCTAGATACTACTACTACGGAGGGGCTTTGTACTACTTCCGGCAGCCTCTCCTTTGCCGAGCGTGCTCAGTAAGAGGCAGAGGAGGAGGAGCCTACGGACGAGCTGGACAACTGCAATACGGTGCCTGCCACTGCTGCACCTTCAGCGACGCTCACCTCTAACGCCCTCTGCCGCTCTAGACGACCCCTCTTGAAGTGGTGGTTCTCCTCGTAGATCTCCTGATTCCATGCCTCTGAGGCAGCATGTGCCGCGGCCACGGCGGCGGTAAGGCTCTTTGAGTGCTCGACCAGGCGATCCTCCTCCTCCCGTAGGAACTCGGTGTAGCGCGCCAAGGTCACTGACGCACGTGTGGGCATCCACCTCCGCCTCCCGCCTTCGGGTGGCGGTGGCAGAGCGGGTGATGACCCCGACGGTCGACGGTGGGCTGGCGGCCACGGCGGCCAAAGATGGGGTGGCGGCCACGACCACCACCTCCCGCCTTCGGGTCGCGATGGCGGAGCGGGTGATGGCCACGGTGGCCAGTAGTGGGGTGGCGGCCACGACAGCCACCTTCCGCCTTCGGGCTGTGGCGGCGGAGCGGGCGATGGCCCTGGCTTTCGACGGTGGTGTGGCAGCAACAGCGGCCGGCAACACCTGCCGATGGGCAGCAGCGGCGGAGCATGTTGTGGGTGTTCCACGCACGGCCAACAGGGACGCCAAGCGCACTACACTACATCAGGGACTGCGCTGCCGCCGCGGTGTAGCCTCCCAGCTGGAGCTATCCTCTGATGACGGCGGAATGGCTGAGCGACGACGATGGGCCGGTGCCATTGGCGATTGTGGGAGAAGCAGACGAGATAAGCTACAGGGAGGGAGGGCAAAATTCGATGCAGGACTCGCCAGCCGTGAGGGTTTATATAGCAGGGCGGTAAGCATTGGGATTTTGGGGGATTCAACCGAGTCGGGCGAGAACTTGCGAGGTTGCGCGGGATCTGCGAGGTTGTGCGGGAACGGGCTCACCGACGATTCATTGGCGCCACCGTTTGGCCAGAAGAACGCCCCCGTGCACTGCGCAAGCTTGCGCTGTAAGCCGTCTCCGGCAGCGGGGTGACAAGACGTGCGAGAGGAGGACGAAAGGTCACGTACACATACGGTTAAAAAAACGTTTGCGATTTAATTACCTACTATACCCCCGTCCTGGTTTATAAGTAGGATTTAACTAATAAAATATGAATGCATGTCACCAAAGATTATATAGTTGGATTCGTATTTGAACATAGTTTCCAATTATATAATTTTTATAACATGCATTAACATTTTGTTGGTTAAATTTGAGGGCAAAGTATGCCATAGAATATAAAGGGGACTATAGACCAAGACGGAGGTAGTAGCACACGGCTGCTCTCTATCTAGCGACGCAACTTTCGGCCGGCTTGTAGGTGACCATTTCCTGCGTGTTCAACTGCTCTATGTGTTTGGTTGCTTGCGGTTGAGGCGGCTACGGCACGCTTGATGGTAGTTGGAACTACGTCGGTATTTCCCCGGAGAGGGAGGGATGATGTAGCACAGTGAGGGTAGGTATTTTCCTCAGTTATGAAACCAAGGTATCGAACCAGTAGGAGAACCAAGCAACACAACGTAAACAACACCTGCATACAAACAACAACACCTCACAACCCGATGAGTTAAATGGGTTGTCAATCCCTTCCGGGGTACGGCGCCTCAAGATAGGCAAGCGGACGTGAGGTAAATTGTAGTAGATTAATAGATCGAACGCCAAATAAAATAAATAAAGATATAACACAGCAAGGTATTTTTGTATTTTTTTGGTTTAATAGATCTGAATAAAAATGCAAAGGAAAAGTAGGTTTCACTAGTGGCTTCTCTCGAGAAAAATAGCAAACGGTGGGTAAATAAATTACTGTTGGGCAATTGATAGAACTTCAAATAATTATGACAATATCCACGCAATCATCATTACATAGGCATCTCGTCCAAGATTAGTAGACTGACTCCTGCCTGCATCTACTACTATTACTCCACACATCAACCGCTATCCAGCATGCATCTAGTGTATTAAGTTCATGGAAAAACGGAGTAATGCAATAAGAACGATCACATGATGTAGACAAGATCCGTTTATCTATATGGCGGTAGATATAGATCTCGTCTTTTTATCCTTAATAGCAATGATACATACGTGTTGTTTCCCTTTCTGTCACTGGGATCGAGCACCGTAAGATCGAACCCACTACTGGGCACTTCTTCCCATTGTAAGATAAATAGATCAAGTTGGCCAAACAAAACCCAAATATCAGAGAAGAAATATGAGGCTATAAGAGATCATGCATATAAGAGATCAAAGAAACTCAAATAACTTTCATGGATATAAAAAGATATGACTGATCATAAACTTGAAGGTCATCAAATCCCAACAAACACATCGCAAAGGAGTTACATCATATGGATCTCGAAGAGACCATTGTATTGAGAATTCAGCGAGAAAGAGAGAGAAAGCCATCTAGCTACTAACTATAGACCCGAAGGTCTACAAAGAACTACTCACGCATCATCGGAGAGGCACCAATGGAAGTGGTGAACCCCTCCGTAATGGTGTCTAGATTGGATATGGTGGTTCTGGACTCTGCGGCGGCTGGATGAATATTTCGTCTACTCCCCTAGGGTTTCTGGAATATTTGGGTATTTATAGAGCAAAGAGGCGGTCTGGGGTAAGGATGGCAATTTTACCCATGGGTATGGGTACCCACGGATACCGTACCCGCATGGGCAGGATATGTGCATAATTTTATACCCATGGGTAGTATCCATACCCTACCCATTAAGTCATGGGTAGGGTACGGGTATAGCCTTGTACCCAAGGATATACCCATACCCTACCCATTTATACTGACATGTGGAACTTACTCATGGAGCTCCAACATATGCGCAAGGGTTGGTAGCGTTAAAGGAGCTGGGCGACCCAGCTACTCCCATAATTAAGCCACACATCATCACACCAAATCCCGTCTTCTCCGTCAAATGTTTTTTGTCAAATGTGCTATCCATTAATGTAAGATTGCGAATAACTTGTGTACTATTTGATCTACCCGTTGGGTACCAATTGGTATGGGTACCTGTTGGGTTAGGGTACAGGTAAAGTTTCATACCCATGGGTACGGGTATGGGTAGAATTTTGTACCCATTGACTTCACGGGTATGGGTATGGTATTGCTCTACCCGCCCCATACCCTACCCACACTACAAAAAAATACACTTCTGTGATGATACGTGTTTGTCACAGTAGGTCACGTTTTCTGTCATGCATGTACATCCATGACAAATTTATGACAGAATCAAGATAGTCATACCTGTGCTGTCGTAGAAGTGTTCCATGACATTACCAAAATTATCATTACGGAAGTGTCCACTTCCATGACGATAAATCGTGTGTCATAAAAGTTCTTTCTTCAAGGGTGACCAACACGTGGCATAGATCGTAACGGCTCGCCGTTGAGCTATCGGGTCCAGTTTTGGATCCGATAAACCGTTAACAGCCCGGACCAATGGGGATTTTCCACGTGTAAAATTCTCATTGGCTGACGGAACCACGTGTCAGCTCCTCGTTGGGACAGATGTCATCCACTCATTGGACAGGAGGCGCCTATGATACGTCGACACATGGCACGGCCCAATAGAGGCCCTTTCCGGTGAAAAGGCCGGCCCAGCTAAAAGCCCACCATGTTTTTTCACACACTAGTGGGCTGGCCCGTTAACAGCCTGCCATGTTTTGGGTCAAACTGAGGCCCATATAATATCAGGCCCGTTCACAGCCTGCCGAGTTTTGGGCCAAATTACGGCCCATATAGGATTAGGCCCGTTAACAGGCCACTGTACTTTTGGGCCCATTCTAAGACATGTTTGTATTTCAGCCTGTTAAATGCCCGTTTACCAGTTCGGCCCGATAATAGTTTCGGCATGTTAGCCGCCCGTGGAGTATCTGGGACGTTGTCGGCCCGGTTTAACTTTAGGACATTTAACGGCCCACGCAAAAACTGGGCTATTTCTTGTCCGAAGTAACTTTAGGCCTCTTAATGGCCCGTAGTCTTCGTGGATAAATTTCAGCCCAACTGGCCTATCGGTCTGTCATTGGCCCGTGTAACAGTTGGGCCTAATTACAGCCCGTGTTGAATCCGGCCTGCTTACACTCATCTGATAATGGACCATGACACTTTTGGGCCTATGGCCCGCATGGATACCGGCCTACTTAAAGCCCATAATTTTATTGGGCCAAACAGGCCCAAGATTTATTTTGGCCTTTTTAACTCCTCTTCCTATTTGGGTCCAACATGGGCCTTAGGCAGTTTCGGCATGTATTGGCCCGTGAATTTTTCGGCTCAACGCTAGCCCAATCTAGGTTTTAGCCTGTTAAAAGCCTATGGTATTCTATGGCCCAGCTGGCCAGAACTTTACTCGGCCTGTTAAAGGCGGGAAACTACTATAGGTTTAGACCTGCTAATGGCCCAAGATGATTATAGGCCCACACTTTGGCCCATATGAGTGTGAGCGACTGAAGACCGACAACACTGAGATCCACTGAACCTTCCGGCCTAAATTATAGCATACCGACCAAAGAATAAACCTAGACTATGCAATAAAGAAATTACGGCATATTACATCCACTGGGAATCAAAGTTTGCTACCGGTGATAATAAAGTGCAACATGACCGCGGATTACATACACTGGGCCTCAAAGGTCGCCACCAGTGCATATAAACGTGTCGACAAAAGAATATACAAAACTGAGAGCACTTCAGAAGGCACTAGGCCTGGCAAGGTCGGGCCCCGCAAGCAGCCGAACAAGCTGATGAGACCTCAGTTGTGTCAACGATAGATGCTTCATCCCTAGCTGTATGGCACCATAGTGCGCACGGCAGTCCCCTAACATCTTCATTATATCTTTGACTTCAACTCGGAGCTGAGCTGAACCAAGCCTTTCCGCTTTAAGTTGAGACTGAAGAAGTCAAACTGATTGAGGCAGCGACTGCACAGAGGTTGTCTCACACTTGCTGGTGAGAAGCTTCAACTCACTGTCTTCATCAAGACAGGGACCCCACGAAATTCGGGGCTAGATCATGGAAATCTAGCCCATAATAGAACATGAGCCCGCGGAGGAAGGGATGGAGTGGAAATCCCAGTCCACGGACGAGGTGGGCAACGAACATGACTCTCTCGTGGGGTCCTGGGGTCCGAATGACCTGCCCAGCGTCCGGTAGCCGGTGCGCTATGTCTGCGGCCAAGTATCTGGCCGCCCGAAGATTTTCTATGTGCTCCTCCCTGACGGTGTAAGCCACCCACTTGCCTCCTGCTACGGACATGTTTAGCTGTGCGGAGGAGACTTGGGCTTGGGCGCAGGAGCTCGAGGGGGCAAGAATGGGCAAAGAAGGAAGAAGGCGTGGGTCAAAATGGGGAAATCGTATCCCTTTATAGAGGCGATGAAAGCGGCGCGCCTCCCCACTTGCCCGTTGGGAATCGTTTGCTTCCCAAGCGCCACGATTAATGATGTGGTGGGATTACCCGTACCCGTATTGATGAGAATCCCGTGATAAGGGGGTACGATCTCTGCTTTGACAAGACGTGTCAAGGAAACCACCTCGCAATATGCGTTGTGGCTGGTTGTGGGAAGACGGTTCGAATAAAGACCCGACCATAATGACACCTTGCGTTGCTTGAAAAGTTGTCAGCAGATTGCATTTGCGAAACATCATTCTCTCTACAAGTGGCATACGAAGATCATCTTGTGGATCCGAACACGGTTTGAGTGTTCGATAATTACCTTGGACTATTCGGAGGAGGAACCCGCCCTACAATGTCGAAGACAAGGCTACGCGCCGGACTCATCGTCATTGAAGCCTAGTTCGAGGACTCTTGAGGAGTCTGGATTAGGGGTATCCGTCTGGCCGGGACTGTGGACAACGTCCGGACTATTGAAGTGTGAAGATACAAGACTCAAGACTTCGACCCGTGTCCGGATGGGACTTTCCTTGGCGTGGAAGGCAAGCTTGGCGATCCGGATATTATATTTCCTTCCTTGTAACCGACTCCATGTAAACCCTAGCCCTCTCTGGTGTCTATATAAATCGGAGAGGTTGGTCCTTAGAAGGCCGATCACAATTACAATCATACCATCATAGGCTAGCTCTTAGGGTTTAGCCTCTACGATCTCGTGGTAGATCTACTCTTGTACTACCCATATCATCAATATTAATCAAGCAGGAAGTAGGGTTTTACCTCCATCGAGAGGGCCCGAACCTGGGTAAACATCTGTGTCCCTTGCTTCCTGTTACCATCAGCATTGACGCACAGATCGGGACCCCCTACCCGAGATCCGCCGGTTTTGACACCGACACACATGAACTTGGTAGGCCCACAAGTCAGCCTCCAAATCTGTGGCAGACAACATAAAGCCCATTTGCTATTTTTTATAATTTGCAGCCCATTTGCCAATTCTTAAGTAATTTATTACAGCCCATTTTCTGCCCAGGACCACGGTCAAAAGTTCAACCTTTTGTGCATATTTGGTGGAGTCCGAACTGTTGTAATCGAAATGATTAACATTTTTAAGAACTTATTGATTTGCCAAAAAATCGTTTTGTTTTGTGAGCAAATAAGGCGTGGGACAATTGAGTTGGTTTAAGGGAAAACCGGTGGTAAAAAAATCAGCTGGGTGGGAAAAACAACAAAAATAAGGATGTAAATATGAAAAGGGAATTTCATGTGTTTTCAATATAATGATACGTGTATATGAACTAGTAAAACTATAGGTAGAGATTAGAAAACGGATTAGGACATGTGTTTCAAGAAGAAAATAGAACTGGGCTGTGTGTTTGATTCAGTAAAAAAACTGCATGCGGATGTTGTAAGACAAAATATAACTAATTTGGCGGGCGAGAGGCCAGAGATACCTGCTGGATCTTTGTGCCCCATTGTCATCATGGGCTGGGCCTGTTAAAAACAAAACCAACCATGGGCGTCTGCAGCCCAGTTGAAACTTGCTCGACACGAAAAAACAATATCTGAGCTCAATAAGCGAGAGAATTCTGCAAATGCAGGTGATAAGCGGGATGCAGGGCGGATATTGTTTTTATCATGATAATAAGTGCATGCACTTGTTTGAAAAAATTGGAGAACTGGAATTGAGCGGCGGGTGCTTTTGCTACCCATCAAATAAAAATCAGGTGCACGAAAATTCGTTTGAAACAAATGATTCAGCTTTATATCCACGCCGACCCTCGGCATGATGGTTGGAAGCAAATGCAAGTTCATACCAAAAGATCGTTAACAACAATACCAACTTGCGGACTGACGTGGTAGTACAACTACCAATACCTAACTAACTTATAATCTTTTTACTCTGGCCCTAGTGTTAAATGCGGTAGAAAATCTTGCAGAGAACAGTTCCGCTCCTTCTCTTGCTCCAGGTCCCGAGGTGGTACTGGTGCATCACCCGATTGGTCCTCTGCTGGTGAAGTTCTTGTTGGTGTGCAGCACCAGAACCTTTTTTGCTGCCCCTCTTCCGGCCGTTGACCATCACCGGCGAGGTATTGCCGGTCTTGTGCCACATCGCGTGCATGCCGCACTCCGACTGTATCTTGCGACGCGTCCACGTGCCCTGATATGTCTCCGTCGTATCTACTTTTCCAAACACTTTTGCCCTTGTTTTGGACTCTAACTTGTATGATTTGAATGGAACTAACCTGGACTGACGTTGTTTTCAGCAGAATTGTTGTGATGTTGTTTTATGTGCAGAAAACATAAGTTCTCGGAATGACCTGAAACTCCACGGAACACCTTTGAAAAAATAATAAAAAATCCTCGCCAAAGATGAAGACCAGGGGGCACACACCCTGCTCACGAGGGTGGGGGCGTGCTCTCCCCCCCTGGGCGCGCCCCCCTACCTCATGGGCCCCCTGGTGGCCCTCCGACGCCAACTCCAACTCCATATATTGGCTTTCAGGGAGAAAAAAATCAAAGAGAAGAAATCATCGCGTTTTACAATACGGAGCCGCCGCCAAGCCCTAATCTCTCTCGAGAGGGCTGATCTGGAGTCCGTTCGGGGCTCCGGAGAGGGGGATTCTTCGTCGTCGTCATCATCAACCATCCTCCATCACCAATTTCATGATGCTCACCGCCATGCGTGAGTAATTCCATCGTAGGCTTGCTGGACGGTGTTGGGTTGGATGAGATTTATCATGTAATCGAGTTAGTTTTGTCAGGGTTTGATCCCTAGTATCCACTATGTTCTGAGATTAATGTTGCTATGACTTTGCTATGCTTAATGCTTGTCACTAGGGCCCGAGTGCCATGATTTCAGATCTGAACCTATTATGTTTTCATGAATATATGTGTGTTCTTGATCCTATCTTGCAAGTCTATAGTCACCTATTATGTGTTATGATCCGACAACCCCAAGTGACAATAATCGAGATACTTCTCGGTGATGACCATAGTTTGAGGAGTTCATGTATTCACTATGTGCTAATGCTTTGTTCGGTTCTCTATTAAAAGGAGGCCTTAATATCCCTTAGTTTCCAATAGGACCCGCTGCCACGGGAGGGTAGGACAAAAGATGTCATGCAAGTTCTTTTCCATAAGCACGTATGACTATATTCGAATACATGCCTACATTACATTGATGAGCTGGAGCTAGTTCTGTGTCACCCTATGTTATGATGTTACATGATGAACTGCATCCGACATAATTATCCATCGCTAATCCGGTGCCTCTGAGCTTTCCATATCTGGTTCTCACTTATTTACTTTTACATTTGCTCTTATTACAATCACTACAAAATACCAAAAACATTACTTTTGTTGTCTTTACTTTTGTTACCGTTACCACCACTATCATATTACTTTGCTACTAAACACTTTGTTGCAGATACTAAGTTTCCAGGTGTGGTTGAATTGACAACTCAGCTGCTAATACTTGAGAATATTCTTTGGCTCCCCTTGTGTCGAATCAACAAATTTGGGTTGACTACTCTACCCTCGAAAACTGTTGCGATCCCTATACTTGTGGGTTATCAAGACCTTTTTAAAGCGCCGTTGTCGGGAGCATAGCTCTATTCTTTGAGTCACTTGGGATTTATATCTGCTGGACACTATGAAGAACTTGAAAGATGATCGAACTACTATTTTGACCTCAACTACGAGGGGAGGTAAGGGACTGCCATCTAGCCTTGCACTAGATTCTCCTTCTGTTATGAGTAAGTTTGCGACACCTAAACCTACTACTACTATGAATTCTGATATGTCGCATGTTATTGATGATTCCACTTCTGCTATGCATGATACTTATGATGAAACTACTTCTATGCTTGATACTATTGTGCCCCTTGGTGAATTTCTTGATGAGCAAATTGCTAAGTCTAGAGAAAGAGAAATTATTGAACCTGAATATGATGATTTTAGTGATGATGAAAATATGCCTGCTATTCCTGAGGGTTATCTTTTTGATGCGGAATCTTCTGGAGCTATTCTTGCTTGCCAGGATAGACTTGAACTTAAGAGGTTGCTAGTTAAATGGAGTAAAGAATCTTTTAGAGATAGGATGAAACCCGACCCTGCTTTTGCTACTTCACCTATCTGTGTTCCTGATCAGGATTATTATGATTTTTCTGTTGATCCAGATATAGTTACTTTGGTTGAATCTGATCCTTTTTATGGCTATGAATCTGAAACTGTTGTGGCACATCTTACTAAGTTAAAAGATATAGCTGCCCTGTTTACTAATAATGAGAGATCGCGCTACCTTTACTTACTCAAAATATTTCCGTTCTCATTAAAGGGTGATGCTAAGATATGGTTTAATTCTCTTGATCCTGGTTGTGTGCAAAGTCCCCAGGATATGATTTATTACTTTTCTGCTAAATATTTCCCTGCTCATAAGAAACAAGCTGCTTTGAGAGAAATATACAACTTTGTGCAAATTGAAGAAGAGAGTCTCCCACAAGCTTGGGGGAGGCTTCTCAAGTTATAATGCTTTGCTGATCATCCTCTTAAGAAACCTGAAATATTTGATATCTTTTATAATGGACTAGCGATGCTTCGGAGATTACGGATAGTTGTGTTGGTTCTCTTTTAGGGAAAGAACACGGATGGCGCTGAAATTCTATTGAATAATATGTTGGCAAATGAAAATAATTGGGCACCTCCGAGCCACCTCCCGAGCCAGCTCTGAGCCAATTCTTGAGCCTATTCCTAAACCAACTCCGAAGAAGAGAGGTGTTCTATTTCTCAGTCGAAGATATGCAAGAAGCAAAGAAATCTATGAAAGAAAAAGGTATTAAAGCTGAAGATGTTAAGAATTTACCTCCTATTGAAGAAATACATGGTATTAATTTACACTTTGTTGAAGAAGTATATGATCTCAATTACTTATTCTTGAAGAACCTCCGATATCCCGACACGGTAGTAAAGGTAAATTTTCTCTATAGATATGATAAAGCTAAAGTCCCTCCTACTAAAATTGCTAGTCAGTGCTTGGATGAGTTTGATGACTTTATGTTTAAGCAAGATGACTTTAATGCTTATTTTGGTAGACAATTAAAACAGAATACCTTTATGATTAAACGCATGGGTGATTATATGGCCAATATTAGAGGTGAACTTAAACTTGTTAGCAAACATGCTTCTATGGTTACCACTCAAGTAGAACAAGTACTTAAAGCTCAGAAAGAAGTGCTTGATGAAATGAATAGTAAGAAAAATGATTATGTTGTTAGGGTGGCTACTAGAACTGGTAGAATGACTCAGGAACCTTTGTATCCTGAAGGCAACCCTAAGAGAATCGAGCAAGATTCTCAGAGAAATAATATTGATTTACCTAGTTCTTCTAAGAGGAAGAAAAAGAAAAATGATAGGAATTTGCAAACTTCTAGTGAACCTATTGCTGAACCACCTGAGAATCCAAATGATACTTCTATTTCTGATGCTGAAACACGCTCAGGTGATGAACATGAACCTAGTGATAATGTTCATGTTGATGCTCAACTTAGTAATGATAATGATGTAGAAGTTGAACCTGCTGTTGATCTTGATAACCCACAATCAAGAAATCAACTTTATGATAAAAGAGACTTCGTTGCTAGGAAACATGGTAAAGAAAGGGAACCATGGGTTCAGAAACCCATGCCTTTTCCTCCGAAACCATCCAAGAAAAAGGATGATGAGGATTTTGGCGCTTTGCTGAAATGATTAGACCCATCTTTTTGCGTATGCGATTAAGCGATGTGCTCAAAACAAATCCTTATGCTAAGTATATGAAGGATATCATTACTAATAAAGGAAGATACGAAGCTGAAATTTCCACCATGCTTGCTTATTATACTTTTAAGGGTGGAATACCAAAGAAACTTGGAGATCCAGAGTACCTACTATACCATGCTCCATTAAGAGAAATTATGTTAAAACTGCTTTATGTGATCTTGGAGCGGTGTTAGTGTTATGCCTCTCTCTTTATACCGTAGACTTGACTTGAATAAGTTGACACCTACTGAAATATCTTTGCAAATGGCTGATAAATCAACTGCTATACACTGCCGGTATTTGTGAGGATGTGCTGTTGTGGTTGCAAAGCGTTACTATTTTAACGGACTTTGTTACTCTTGATATTCACGAGGATGATAGTATGTCTATTATTCGATAGAGGCAAAGGTGTCCCGATGTTTCGATGAGATGGTGGCTATCGTTTACGTGGGAGTCGACCTTGGCGATCCGACTCTGAGCGTGCGAGGCGTCGCGCCTTAGCAATCGCTAAACCAACTTCGAGGGTTATTGACCACGCCGAACACGATCAACGACCACGAGGGCCTGTTTCCTGCGAGCAAGCGAAGAACAAGCAAGAAACTGAGATTGCAATCTGGATATTGCGAATATAAGATGAAAACTTTATTGATCAAGGTGGGGTCTGTGGCGCCTTTATGCAGTCGTTGAACACAAGCGAAATGCGAAGTTGCAGCTATGGCGAACTTTTAATCTAAACAAAACCCAAGGTCTAAGCGGTGCCCTAAGGGCTGTATATATGGAGGAAGAGGGGAATTTTGTGGCCCTTGGTGGAGGGGTCGAAATCAACCCTAACTCTTGTTTCCCCACATACGGACTCTAAAACAGCCTATACTTAAGTATTTCGAAATTACATGGGCCTGGCCCAATAATAAGGTGACGCAGCACCTAGAATAGCCTATGGACGATTATTATGAAGTGGCATCTTGTATATTTCGTCCAAGGCCTCATGCACTCATTAGGGTGGCTTCAAAGTCTGGAATCATCACTTGTAACTCCGTTCTTGTTCCCCTTAGCATGCCAACATCTCCATGCTTGAACTTGCTCCAAGGTTCATCTTTCTTGTCCATGGTAGGCCCTTCATTTGTAGCAAAACAAATGTATCCAATTTAGGCAGCATCATATTCTCATGAACATTGGAATCGTTACCAAGAAAGCGAAAGTACGATAATTCAATTGGCGTCGTGAGCTCTAGTAATTGGTCCGGTATGTATAGCAGCAGGGGCTGTGGGTGTAACAATGGTATTGATGTCCTCATCATCCTCCCTTCTTGAAATGAAGTCGTCCTCGACGGAGCTCATCTTCCTCACCCAAATAAGGCTTCAAATCTGCAATGTTAAAAGTGGGACTAACCCCAAAATCTGCAGGCAGCTCAAGTTTATATGCATTATCATTTATTTTCTCTAACACCTTAAATGGACCAGCAGCACATGGCATTAGCTTTGATTTGCGCAAATTAGGAAACCTATCCTTACATAAATGTAACCAAACAAGATCTCCGGTGCAAAGACAACATGTTTTCTACCCTTATCTCCAACAAGTTTATATTTAGCATTCATCGCTCAATGTTTTCCTTGGTTAACTCATGCATTTTAAAATCAATTCAGCACGTTCTTTAGCATCAAAATTAACCTTCTCCGAAGATGGAAGAGGCAACAAATCAATAGGTGCACGAGGTAGGAAGCCATACACAATTTCAAAAGGGCACATCTTAGTTGTAGAATGCAATGAGCGATTATAAGCAAATTCAATATGAGGCAAGCATTCTTCCCACATTTTCTTATTATTCTTCAAAACAGCCCTAAGCATAGTAGACAATGTTCTATTGACTACTTCAGTTTATCCATCGGTTTGGGGTGACAAGTAGTACTAAAAGCAGTTTAGTCCCCAACTTAGCCCATAAACATCTCCAAAAGTGGCTAAGAAATTTAGTATCACGATCTGAAACAATAGTATTTGGCACACCATGCAAGCGAATAATTTCACGAAAGAACAAATCAGCAACATTAACAGCATCATCGCTTTTATGACATGGTATAAAGTGTGCCATTTTAGAGAATCTATCCACGACAACAAATATGCTATCCCTCCCCTTCTTTGTTCGAGGTAAACCTAAAACAAAGTCCATAGATATATCCTCCCAAGGAACACTAGGCACAGAGCAAAGGCATATATAAACCATGAGGATTGAGTCGTGACTTAGCTTTTTGACATGTAGTGCAGCGAGCAACAAAAGCGCTCAACATCCGTCTCATCTTTGGCCAAAAGAAATGTGTAGCAAGTATATCCTCCGTCTTCTTGACGCCAAAGTGTCCCATTAATCCTCCTCCATCGCCTCCTGCAACAACAAAAGGCGAATAGAGCTAGCAGGAATGCATAGCTTGTTAGCACGGAACACAAAACCATCATTAATAACAAACTTGTTCCATGTTCTTCCTTCTTTACAATTCTGCATTACATCTTTAAAATCAGCATCATGCACATATTGATCTTTGATGGTCTCCAAACCAAATATTTTGAAGTCAAGTTGTGAAAGCATAGTATAGCGACGAGACAAAGCATCAGCAATAACATTTTCTTTACCCTTCTTGTGTTTAATGACATAAGGGAAAGTCTCAATGAATTCAACCCATTTAGCATGTCTACGATTCAGTTTAGCTTGACTTTTAATATGTTTCAAAGATTCATGATCAGAATGTATAACAAATTCTTTGGGCCATAAATAATGTTGCCATGTCTCTAAAGTCCGAACAAGAGCATATAATTCTTTGTCATAAGTAGAATAGTTCAGACTAGGCCCACTCAATTTTTAGAGAAAAGTATGCAACAGGTTTGCCATCTTGTAATAACACACCTCTAATCCAATTCCACTAGCATCACATTCAAGCTCAAAAGTCTTATTAAAGTCGGGAAGTTGGAGTAAAGGAGCATGTGTCAACTTATCTTTCAATACCATGAAGGCTTCTTCACATGCGGTACCCCAAACAAAAGGCACATCCTTCTTTGTAAGCTTATTGAGAGGTGCAGCAATGGTGCTAAAGTCTCTCAAAACGCCTATAGAAACCAGCGAGTCCAAGAAAACTCCTCACTTGTGTGACCGTTTTGGGCTGCGGCCAACTCTCAATAGCTTCAATCTTGGCTTTATCAACTTCAATTCCTGTGGAGTAACAACATAGCCAAGAAAAGATACTCGATCGGTGCAAAAGGTGCACTTCCCAAGGTTACCAAACAAGCGTGCATCACGTAGAGCATTAAAAACAACACGTAAATGTTCCAAATGTTCTTCCAAAGATTTGCTATAAATCAGTATATCATCAAAGTAAACTACCACAAATCGTCCAATGAAAGCACGTAAAACTTCGTTCATTAATCTCATGAAAGTACTAGGTGCATTAGTTAACCCAAAAGGCATGACTAACCACTCATATAATCCAAACTTAGTTTTAAATGCTGTTTTCCATTCATCTCCCAATTTCATACGAATTTGATGGTATCCACTCATAAATCAACTTTGGAGAATATTGTAGAGCCACTCAATTCATCAAGCATATCATCTAGCCTAGGAATAGGATGGCGATAACGAATAGTAATATTATTAATGCCTCTACAATCAACACACATACTGTGACGTACCATCCTTTTTAGGCACTAGTATAATAGGAACAGCACAAGGACTAAGAGATTCGCGTATATAACCTTTGTCGAGCAGCTCCTGTACTTGACGCATAATCTCCTTCGTCTCCTCTGGATTGATGCGGTATGGTGCGCGGTTGGGTAGCGATGCACGGGAATTAAGTCAATTTGATGCTCAATCCCTCGAATAGGTGGTAATCCGGTGGCACGTCTTGTGGGAAGGCGTCGCGAACTCCTGCAAAATGTTAGTGACAGCGGGGGCAAAGAGGAAAACCGTCCTCGAATGAAAATAATGCCTCTTTGCACACAAAAGCATAGCAAACAGATTTGCTAGAATCTAGCTCATCAATATCAGATTTGGTGGCAAATAAACATGCACTTTTCAGTTTAATTTCAGAAGCAACATTAGATGGTTTATTATTAGGCTTCATTTGTTGCTCAAATTCTTTTGCCACAATCTGTTTTTCACTCTTATTTTTCTCCTGTTTTGCTTTATTAGCTCTATTAATATCATCCTTCAAAATGGAATCAGGATTCATAGGAAGCAAAGTAATATTTTATCCTTGTGAACAAGAGTATCTGATTGTTTCTACCATGGTGTACAGAATTTTTATCAAATTGCCATGGTCTACCAAGTAATAAGGAACATGCTTGCATAGGTACCACATCACAATCAACATAATCAGCATATGTAGAGATACTAAAATGCACACGAACAGTCGTGTTACCTTAACCTTGCCGCTGTTGTTGAACCATTGGATGTAGTAAGGATGTGGATGTGGTCTTGTGGTGAGAAAGCTTCTCCACCATATCCATGCTAGCCAAGTTGTTGCAGCTCCCTCCATCTATGATGGCCTTGAATAGAACGTTCCTTCACAACTCCTTTGTATGGAACAAGTTATGCCTCTGATTTTGCTCAGCTTGTGTAACCTGCACACTCAAAACACGTTGAGCAACTAAACATTCATACTGTCGGCATCTTGACAGCCATGTATTGCGTCTCGGGATCAGAATCATCTCCACCGTGCTCTTCATGTGTAATAAGAGCCAAAGTCTCTTCATCATAGTCACTAGCGGACTCATACCCACCATCCTCGTAGCAATCATCACACGCTGAGATTGGCATTCTCTCATAAAATGTCCTCTTCCCTTACAACGACGACAAATAATATCACTTGTGTGCCCTGTTGGCGCCATGGAAGAAGAAGAGCTCTGTGTAGCCCAGCGAGGTGTAATCTTGGCAGATAGTGGTGGTTGTGCCTGCTTTCTTGTATCACGGTTGGAGGTGGCAGCCGGCGGAGGTGCGGTGTAGTAGAGCGTGTGGAAGTAGATGATGCACGTGGTGTCCATGATGAAGGTCGACCTGCAGAAAAGTTAGTCGCGCCAAGGCACATCGATCCTGCACTTCACGTTCAGCTTTACAAGCAAGATGGAATAATCGGTGATATTATTATAATCCTTGTAGTCTAGAATGGTCTGAATCTC